>RJWH01006283.1:0-57725 GCA_004363575.1 Solenodon paradoxus
AGGCAGGCAGGCAGGCAGGGGGAGGCAGGGAGGCAGGGGGAGGCAGGGAGGCAGGCACTGACAGGAAGCAGCAGCATTTATTTGCTTCACTTTTGGTTTTCTCCGAGCCTCCGGTCATGTACCTGGGTCCTTGGCCTTTATGTGGCCCATGTCCCAGCACTGTCCCGAGCCACCAGGGCGCACCAGTGCTGTGATTTTAGTTCATTTTCCTTTAACCCCATAAGGAGCGTGGACCATTGAAGTGGCCTGTTGTAAAGACTCACACTGAATGCAGACAACACTTAGTCACCCAAAATGAACAGGGCCACTGAAGGAATGGTTGCTTGCAGGCCGAAGAGTGTCCTGTGCCAGGACCCGTGTTAGCGCAGGCGAGGGGCTGTGGCCCAGGTGGGGGCTGGGACTGTCCTGTGCCTCTGGGAGGAGCTGGGGACCACCGCGGCCGACGACATCTTCCGCGAGGTGCTGACGCAGCACCTCTGCAGGGAGAATGCCACGTAGACAGCGTCGTGGACCGCATTTTTTGAACTCTTTTTGTAAATATTGGGGTTGAGAGTTTAACTAGTGGGGACAAGCTGTACCCAGATAAAAACAAAAAGCCAAAACTGGCACCGCAGGGTGGCTCCCTCCGGGGATATCCCCTTGCCTGTTTTCTCCATCCGCCCTGGGTCCCCGCCAGGAGGAGCTGCCGGCCAGATGGTCCTCTTGGTGGGACTGGGTTCCGCGCTGTGTAGCCTCTCTCCTCCCAGTGATGGCCGCGAGGGCCTCCTGCCGGTGGGATGGCAGGGACCCCAGTGGCTGCGCCCACACCTGCGCAGCTTCCCAGGCATTTTATGTAGAGAAGAGCCCTCTGCTGGCACTTCAGGGAGTGGCAGGTGCTCAGCTGCTCGGTCTGCTTGCTTTCTACCCGCAGCAGCCCCGCTGGTGACAGCAGCCCCGCTGGTGACAGCTCCCCGCGCACCGGCCTGCCCCGCCCACCAAGAGGGAAAACAACATCCATTCGAGCGTTGAGAGTCACAGGGCTTCGCAAACCCAGGGTCATCATCTGTCCTTGGTGCCAATTATAACTCACAAAGCTGTTCCTAGAAAGTGGCTGCTGTTTCTTTCCATTAGGGAGGTGGTGTCAGTCTTGAGCACATTAGAAAAACTAACCATTTTCTGACATAGAAATTGGTGTTTTCTTTGCTGAACTTCAGCCTTTTTGGAATTTTCTTTATTTAAACAGATGATGCTGGAGGGTCTTGAAATCTTTAAAACCAAGAAAACCTGCCATTTGAAAACCAGCCTTCTGTGACCACGGTGCCATTCCCAGACGAGGAGGGGCGTCTGGACAGCGCCACGAGGACCCTCCGTCCGAACCGTCGCACCCCTGCGCACCCCGGGCTGTGGCTTCGGAGGCCGCTGCGTCCCAGTGTGTGTGACTGCGCGGGGGGCGAAACAGACACACCTCAGGCGCCCTTTGTGCAGCCCGTGGACCACGACAGCCACCTCAGGGACCGCGTCGGGGGAAAGGGAATGCCTGGTATTCCTGACGCATCACAGTGGGCCACACACTGGCCAAGCAGCAGTCGCTGCCAGAGAGAAAATAAGAAACGAGACCACTTTTTTATAATTTTCATGTGGAAACATGTTACTATAGAAACTGCTAACTGGTTGGCAAATGGAGAGCCTGGGATGTCATGCCGTTAGTCACGGGTCCATGGAGATGGCAGGTCAGTTGCTAGGAAGTGTGACGTCACCAGGAAGCAGAACACCTTTCAGGAGTGCACTTCAGTGCCGCGCAAGGTCCGTTGAGACTGATACGGATACCAGTGCGAGTGGGGCCCACGGCCACGCTGTCACGCTTTTCAGTGCAGCCTAAATTCACGTTTCCCGAGACAGTCTCTGGGCGAGTTCTAGCTTGTTTTTCTCTTCAAGCTCCCCACGGAGATCTGCAGTCGGGGCAGCACTTTTTCAGGGCCTGCGGGGTTCTCCCTGGGCGGGAGCTGGAGCTGCCGACTGACGCCGCAGAGCCCTGCTTGGCTTCACCCAGAGGCCACCTGTTTCGATGCTTCTTGCCGAGCCGCAGGCCCGTGGCAGAGAAGCAAGCCAGAAGCCTAAGGATGGGTGTGGAGAACGAGCGGCTGGCAGGGGTACGCCGACTTTTCTTCTGGAAGCGTGGAAATGTCTTTCTGTGATTCTGGTCGTGAATAAAATGTTCACTTCAACTCTGTGCTCCACTCGTCTTTGATTATGGCCAGGCTTGGCATGCGGCATTTAATGAGAATTTTTTACCTTGACTTTCCACTCATTTGTGAAATCAACTAAGTGATTACTTGAATTTGCTTGAAGTTTAAAAAAGCAGACAACTGTTTTAAAAGATCCATTCCGAGTGGTCAGGGCTGAACGTCTGGATCTGAAGGTTGCCCAGGCCTGGCACAGCCGGCCTGGGAAGCAACGCAGGGCAGGATGGACGAGAAGAGGGGCCAGAGCGCAGCTGGCGGCCTTGCTGGAACGGAGCGTTGGCAGTTCTGCTGGCCTGCATGCACCATGTACTTACTCTCCGGTGGTTGATAGATTAGAGACACAATGTGGACTTAGCGCATCTCTCTCCTGTGTAATTCCTAGGTCAGGAGGTGACAAAGTATGGCCCAGTTCCTGCCTCGGCAAGAGTAGTTTTTCCATTTTGAAATCGATCTGGGTACCAAAGCCTGAGAAAATACTCTCTGGGCCTGATAGGTGTCAGGTGACTGGGCTGTAGGTGAAGATGATGAACTAGCTGGGCAGCAAACCCATAGGACATGCCCACCCAGCTCCCAGAACCCTCGCCCCTGCCCCACACGCTTTGCCCAGCACGCAGCACCCTGCGTCACGCCCCTTCACAGCCGACCTCAGAGAGGGCTCATCGCCACTGCAGTGCTGGTGCTTTTCTGAATGCTTTAGACCCGCCTGTGACTGGTGTGCGTGCAGGTCTCTACCTTTCCGCTCTGGTGCACGGGGTTCCCCTCACGCCGTGCGCCACACAGTCTGCTCTGCAGAGCTCGGTGCTTTCAGGAACATGGGTGTGGTTAGAGCTGACCATCTATGAGTCTGAACAGGTGACCATCTACTCTGAGCTCACTAAAGTGAGGGACATTCTTTTTATAAGAGAAGGGAGGGAGAGGAGGAAGAACCATTTTTTATAGGAAGGAACAGGAAGAAACGCTTTTATTTTTGGTTGTGGGGGAAGCCTGTGTTCAACATTTTCTTAGCCGAAATTAGAAAAATCAAGATTGCATTCAAACAGGTAATTCAGTTTCATTTTATATTTTTTTTGTTTCTAAAACTAGATTGGCGCTGTGGTGGAATAGGGGTTTGGTCAGCCACCTCCGGGCAAGCATAGTCCACATTCATCCCAAGGACCCAGGTTCATCTCTCGGTCCAGGGAAACAACCAATGTGAACAAATAAATAAAAAATAAAATGTTTCTTCCTATCGTCCTCCCTGCCTGCCTGCTCCCGATTTACCTTCACTCCTGCCCGTACCTTTCCGTGTTAAAAAAAAAAAAAAAAGACATTTGAAATTAGGATGTTTATTTTTTGATCTTTTCAACATTGACATCAGTGCCTTTGAAACATTTTCTCATAAAGCCCCGGCTTAACACCCTGTAAACTAGTACATTTTTAAACCAAGCGTTTCTTTCAAAGATTATTTAAATGTACAAAGCAAGACCAGAGTGAAAATAGTGCAGAAATGAAACCTTTTGCTGATTTCAACATGTAACGTTAAAACTACTGTACAAGTTCTATTTTTTTGTAAACTCATGAAAGCTAACTCCCAGGAACGTTTCCTACAGCAGCAGGGTCTGGATACCAACACAAGTGGGCGACAGCGTCCTCCTGCAGGGGCACGCAGCTGTCTTGCTGCTTGCAGGCTAGAGCGAGGCCGGCTGCTCTCCCACGGACTGCTCCAGGCACCCCGGGCCTAACTCGACGGGCGATGTCTCCTGCTGCCTTCGCGGGCGTCAGTGTCGGGATACTGAGACAGATCTAGGGTCAAAACTCTGCTGAACATGCAGTCGTCTTGCTGAAAGGAGAGAAGACAGGCGTCTCCACTCAGGGACAAGTGTTACTGATGTAAAACACGGACTGTCAGGGAGTTTGGATTTGTAGTTAAAAAGGGACTGGGACAGCTACCTAACTAGACCTCAGCTGTCTGTATTTATGTCACCTTTACGTATCTTTGTATCATCCTACCTGCTGTCCCCACATAAATCCCTCTGGCTTGAACTAAAGGCTGCTGTGAACCAGTAGAGCACAGGACAAGTTAACACTGGGCACTTTTCCTTTGTGAAAATTGACATTTACTCTCCTACATGACATGACTCTCCTCCACTCTTAAGAGCTTCTGCCACGGAGAAGGCACCTGACTGACCCCTTCTTTACTACTTTTCCTGGTCACCACCCCACTCAGAGGCCTACACCCACTTCAAGCCTGAGCAGTGGATCAGCTCACATCTGAGCCACCCTTCTGGGTTACTCCCCACTGGATGCTTGGCCATTCCTTCAAAATGGTGAAATTAAAGCTAACAGGGCCCAAGTGTGCTGATTTTTGAGAAATTGCTGAATCACAAGAGCTGCATAACTGGCAAGGTCGCAGAGAACACTGGGATTTACAGTGTAGATTAGAAAGTGCTGGACCTTTTCGTCTTGTGTGCAGGAGGAAATATAGGAATGAGGAGAATCAGAAGTTAGGCTCTGGAGGCAAAGATGGGACAAAGGTCAAGGAGGACACCTTACATCTCCACTTTCTACGCTAGGACAGCTCTACCAAACCAAATTAGCACTGGAAGTAGGTGGGACCCCACTCCTGGAATTCTGAGACCTAAAACCACTCTTTAGTGCTCTTTTCTTTGCAATTCCGTAAAATCTTATGTTGGGGGTATGTCAGGGCTCCCTGCCCTGTTACTTGACCAAAGAATAAGTTAATTTTGTTGGCTGCATGTGGTCCTCATTTTCATGAGCCCATAGGAAAAAGAACCTACAGAATATTGGTGTCGCACACTGTGCAGGAGTGTTCATCAGTCTTTAGCTGGCCTGGTTTCCAGGCCCCAGCCAGAGACCTAAGGTGGGTGGAGGGATGCTTTTCCCTCTCTTCACCGGTATGCGATGTACGTTTCTCTCCTACAGCACATTTCCACTGGTCTCCTAACTAGGCACATGAAGGGACAGTTTTAGCTTAAAGGAAACTCAGGAAGTGAAAACTTAACTGTACCTGAAGGGAATGATTTGAATTAGTTGTGCCTCTCCATTAGCTCAGCTAAGTGTTTTGAATGGCTTAAGAGAGAGAGGTTTGAATTCTAAGTTAGTGTACTACCTGGAAGATAAATGGTTCCTTATCAGGACTACCCTATGCAGTTGTTTCAGTTAAAATACGTGAACTTTACAGAAATGTGAAATACAGTTTACAGAAGTTACTGTTTTACAAAAAACTAGCATACTGTTCTGTAATTGTTTGCTTTTTCATTAAAAACAGATCTTTAATCTGTGCACTGCACAGAACAATATCTGAAGTGTTACCTTTAGACTTGTTTGGTTAAAACAAATGCGCAGGCGTCTGCCTGTCACCATGGGACCCAACAGGAGGCCCAGATCCCTTGCAGTGCCCTCGCACCCTGGGGTCCTCAGCCCCCTGCCCGTATCTTTACCTCTGGATAGATTCCTATGAGGGCGTCAGCTTTGGAATAAAACTCCTCTTTTAGGGAAATGATTATCATCTGGAACTGCTCTTTAGTCTGCTCTTTGATGTAACTTGACACCTGGGAGGAAATAGACACGTTTCACCCTCAGGAAAAGGCCTCTGGGAACAGTGCCCACCTCAGTCTGCCCACCTTTGGGAGCAAGGCACTCGCCTTCTGGTTCAACTAAATCCAGGATGACTGAGTACACAGGGTAGTTTGGACTAAACGAGGGCCAGTAACAGAGCACAGACCCTATTAAAGCTACAGTCTAAGACTAAGAAATATTTTCAAGAATTAAGCTCCACTCAGGACAGTGTCCTGTGGATACACAATGGCCTTTATAAGAAGATAAAAACTACCACTCAGATATGCTGAGGGTGATGAGGGGCTGGAATTTAAACTTCCAGCTCCATTTTCCCACTACAAAGTACTGAAAGTGGAAAATGTGGTAGTTTGATATGTATTTGTAGCCTGTAACGAGGCATTTAGTGACAGGTGAACTCTGGCTCCTTGGCAGCTCGAGTGAGAGTAAGACAGGCCCAGAGAGAAAGGGGTCTTGGTGAACAATTCTGTAAGGACTCAGACTATCACAGCCTAATAAGATCACTTGTCACCCCCCTGAACCTCTGAGGGTCTAGCAGGGTCTGCATCTTGGTCCTAACTGCGCCCAGGATACTGAAGAGCAGCTGGAGCAGAGATGGCAGCTTCTGCAGAGGAAGGAGTCCTTGTGAATGATGGTGGCGGGGGGGTGGCAGGGACGGGGACACTGCTTCTGCCTCAGGAGCTGGGTTCACAGAAGGGACCCGGGCACCAGGGCAGTGGCCACCATCCTGCAGGACTAAAAGAAGCCTAGAGACACTGATAGGAATAAAAGAAAAGATGGGATGCAAAGATGTAAGGTCTACATTTTGCTTGGAGCTACTTATGCTAAATGATGGGACTCACCGTGAGGGGGAGTAGAAGCCACTTCGTAGCTGTTCCCACAACACAGCCCCTCTAAGCCAGCAACAGGGCAGTTAAGGTGTTTGGGAAACCTTTTATGGGCAAGGCCACCACTCCCTGGTGGCCTAGTGGATAAGGCCACTGGACACAGACCACATACATCCCAAGGACCCAGAGACCCGGGACCATGGAGACAATCAATATGAACAACTAAAATGCTTCTTCCTCTTCTCTCTTCTTGCCTACTGACCTTCATTCCTACTGCACCTTCCCTTAAAAAAGTGTTGACACAAAGGATTCCTGTGTAAGACCTGGTACCGGAAAATGCCACCAATACATCTAAATTCCGCTAGAAGATATAGATACCTTGGATACCTTAAATGCTACCGAGAAAGAGGCAGTCCAAAGAAACTCCCCCACCAAAGTGCAAAATGCCCTCCTGAGGGGAGATTTCTACCCAGTCAGGCCATGGAGTCCAGCAGTCCAGTCAGCAGGTACAGACCCTTGACAGTCAAGGGAGACATCGAGATTCTCCTGTTACTATGCTTCCCTCTTCCTCCAGATACCCTGAAGGCTGGCAGGTCACAGAATGTGACTCTCGCTTGTCCTAGAGATTCAGAGGACTGGGGTTTGTCTGTTTTCTAACTGCTGTGGGGCGGGGCTGATGTGCTATTCTTACATACATGGTGACATGCTCACAGAGCAAGGTCCTAGGCTGTGCTTTAGGAAATGCTAAGATGACATCTTAGCATCAGAATGTCCCTCAGGCTGCAGCCCCTGAAAATCCCTTGTAAGCAGCTGTACATAAAGGCCTAGTTATTTCTGGAAGATGGATATGCCTGAAATCAGAACTGGAGTTCTCCATCTCAGTAACCAGCCACCTCTGGGGAGGGACATGACTCCTGGAATCTGTACACTGGAGCGGGGCCCCTGCCCCACCCAGGGCAGTGATGGGCTCTGCAGGTGCGTCTCCGAGCATGGTCCAGCTTCCACGGCTGACCTAGCTCGTATCAAAAACTCTTTAAGATGTGTGGCCCCAAAACCTTCTCTTCAGGTGGCTTTGTAGACCTCGGCACTGAACTTTAAGGCTGACTTGACCCCTGTGCTGATGCCCCGCAACTCGTGACAGATCCCTACATCTTGAATGAAAACCAATAACCTGAAATCTTGATTTTAGATACTTAGATTTAACATTTTTTTTCTAGAGAGGAGGAAGAAGCAACTTTATTTTATTTTTATTTAGTTGTTCACATTGGTTGTTCCCAGCCTTGACCCAGGACTTGAACCCAAGGGTGTGTGGCCTGTGCTCCTTCAGAGTGACTGTCCCAACTGCTGCTCCAGCAGGGTGCACCCAGATTTCATTTTTAATCAGCAACTGTCAGACACACATTGCAGGGTCAACTGCCTTCTGACTGCAACATGATCCTTGACTTGCAGACACATTATTGGAAATTAAAAGCACAAAGAAACTTACTTTGCCAATGTTAGTATTGTCCAGGGCTGCATCCACTTCATCTAAAACAAAGAATGGAGCAGGCCGAAAACTGAAAAAAAATGACAAGTAAGTTACAACTTTCTCTTTTTCACAAAGACTCGGAGAAAGCGCAGAAGACATCTCTTTGGATGCTCGGGCTAGATCCCCAGTGACCTCCTGCTGCTAATCCAAATACTCCACCTGGGCATGCCAGTAAATTTTTTTTTACAGAAGAAATATTTTGCTTTATGTTAACTGAATAACAGATGTCTAAGTATGGACTAGGAAAATAAATACAGGTTGGGTCTTTTTGTTTCATTTGGGTTTGCTGTTATGGCTTTTGCTAACCGTGATGCTAAATCTGGTCACATTTTTCTCCTTTTCTATAAAGCTTAAATATTAGTAGCTACTGATAATAGAAAATTGGTCAAAATAAAAAATGGTTGAAGACTAAATTCCCTCTCAGCTGTGCTAAGTTGTTACAAGCCTAAAACAACCTGAACGTCTGACTGAAGAAAACAGGTTTGTATCACATCTGCACGAAAAGACTGTGCTCACAGACCTTCTGCGGGACACCCACGAAGGTTCTCCTCGGCCAGAGCGGACAGTCCTTACCTGTGCACCGCAAACAGAAGAGCCAAAGCCGCCACACACTTCTCTCCCCCTGACAGGTTGTCCATCGGCATGAACCGCTTGCCTGGGGCCACGCAGTTATAGCTGATCCCTTCCAGGTAGGGCTCTTCTGGGTTCTCAGGGCTAAGGAAGGCCTGAGACATAAGTTATTACTTAGCAATATCAGAAGACACCCAGTCAATTTCAAGTTGGAATGGCGATAGGGTTTAACTGCAAAATATTCTCGGTTAAATTTTCCACCATTTTTATGGGAAAATGCCAATACCTGTAAATACTATATTTACTGCGATGGGTAATCACAGACAACACAGTTACCTGGGGAGGGAGTAGAGGGGGAAACTTTCTAGCATACACAAGGGACCAGGCCTTCCCACCAGACTGTCATTTAAATCTCATGTGTTAACATGCTTCTGTCATACAAAAACAATCTTCATTCAGTCCACTCACTGGCCCATTCACGAAAGATTTATGAAACACCTATTGTGAGCCAGCCACTGTGGACAGAGATGGAGCCTGTCCTGACCTCAAGGAGTCAGTGGGTTTCTTTGAGTTTTACTTTACTGAAAACAAGTAAATTATTTTTAGTTGAAATTCTAAACATCTAATCTGCAACCACCTCTTCCATAAAGAGTGTGTGAAGAGGTAAAAGCAGATGTAAGAGCCCACCACATCGTTAGTCCACACTCAGCTCCACAGAGTTTGCTATGCATGGTGACCACGGAGAGGAAGTGGTTTCAGCAGAGACTGTCTTCAAAGGGACATAATTGGATTTGAATCCTGTCTTTAGTTCTTTCCTATGCCTTTGCTACTCTAGTCACTTCTCAGATCCCAGGTGACCATTTCCCCAAGATCCCCTACATCACCTGTCTCACTGCAGACACTACCAGCACTTTTACAAGATCAAATTAGTACTAAGAGAATGCAGAAAACGGATTTCAAGAGAACTGGAAAACCAAGTTATCTGACCCACTTGTTTTTCAGAAGAAACAGAGCTGGAGATTTTGGCTAGCCAGGGTGGGTAAGTGGTAGGGAAGGCTGACTTCACGAATTGCTCTGTCCCCGAAGTAGGTTCCCCAAATAACAGGGGGCTCATTTACTCCCTCCGAGAAAGAAACACCAGCAACCACACATGCTCCCATCGGCAAGCACTTGGGGTGGATATACATACTTGGGCACTGCTGTTCCTGCAGAGCTTCTTGTAGATCTGGTCGATCGAGACTGAGATGTGCTGAAAACACTGGCTGAAAAGACTGTGTCTCTTTTTTTTCACCTGTTCAAACTCTTGTCTACACATTCTGGCTTCCTTTCTGCTGGCCTCAAAAGCTAAGAGAGAATCAATGTTCTTTATTTTGAGACCACTAGGGGCTTCTTATTTCAATTTAAGGCAAAAAAAATAATTAAAAAATAGGCTTTTGTGTTTGTCTTGAGTAAAATCTACTCAAATCTTCAAAATAACTTGACTATTATTAATTTCAAGAAAATGGCTCTTAACTGACGAACTCTTTCCCAGTAGAGCAGATTTTAAATAATGACAAGTTCTGACTAATGTATAATAGATAAATTATCTATTCTATAATAACACGCCTGTTTTTTAATTAAAGTTTCAATAGAGAAGTGATTAGTGACTCGTTATTAAAAGCACACAAAGCAGAACAAGCAGGACAGGAGAGGTAAGCACATGGAATAAAAACAAAGGTATCGTCCAGGGGAACTGCTGGTTAAGTGTTAGAGAAACCAGAACCCGATGACAGAACTCAATTTCACCATCTGTGGACTCCTGAAACTTGTCCCTGATAGACTTCAGGTTCTCCAGGGCTCTCAGGTTTGGGGCCGCTGTCTTCAAGAGAATGTCCTCCAGCGATGCCACTTGCTGCAGCAGGAGCTGAAGGTGGCTCTCAACTTCTTTATCAGATTGGAGAGCCTGTCATTGGCCGAGAACAGCAGTGGTTAGCGTGCCCGGGAGATCCCAACTCAAGCCAGGTGAGCCTTCGGGTCTGGCCCGGCCTCACTGGCTCCACATCCACACAGCCCTCCCTGGCAGCGCTCTCGGAGCCTGAAAAGCAGACAGGCCCAACCATTTCTGCTTCCCGAGTTGGCTGAGTCCCTTCATGACTCCGGCATTGAAGATGCTGCTCTCCTGGAAGATGCTTCACCTCCAAACACCTTTCATTTTAAAAGTAATTTTATTGAAGGAACACTGCATCACAACATTGTATAGGTTTAAAGTGTTCATCACTGTAAATCAACATCTGTATCTAATACATTATGTCTTTTTTTTTTTTAAGGAAACATTCTGGCAAGAATGAAGGTGAGGAGGCAGGACAAGAGATAAGCAGTGTTTTATTTCAGTTGTACTTTTAGTTGTTGCCTGCCCGCACCGTTCCCCCAACCTGGGTCCTTGGGATGTATGTGGACTGCACTCAGCCGGAGGCAGAGGACCTAACCACTACTCCACCAGGGAGAGCCATGTTTCTATTTCTTAATCTGGCTAAAAAGCAATAATTCAGGCATCATCTTCATTTACTCATTCACTAAAAAAATACTGATTATCTATGTACTATGAATTAGCGAAGATTTGGTGATGGAAACGGCTCTGTCCTTGCCTTTACAGGGCACACAGGAAGTCGGAAATAGACACTGAAACTTACAATAGTGTGGAGACTCTCTCACATCAAACACAGGTACAAGGGGACAGGGAGCAGGGGCGCGGCCCGCCCGGAGAGCTGACACTGGAGCTGAACCTGTGATGACTTGAACTAACTTGAGTGAGGAGGGTGGGAAAGTGGGAAAGACACTGCTTTCCAGAAAACTTGCCTGGCCTCCCAGCACAGTTAACAAGTTACCTGTTTACGCTATTTGCTAGAAAACATTCGGAAACTTCCTAAACTTATCCTCATCCTAAACTTAGCCTCGGTCATCGACAGACTACTCTGCAGTATTTACATTTTTCCACATTATATGACCACGGCAGTCACAAACAACAGAAAGCCCATAGTTACCTTCAAACCCTCTCTTAGAGAGCTGTAGTCTACCTCAATGGCCTCTTCTTTTTCATATATGTCAACTGTTGCCTGGGTGCTCTCCGCTTCTGCTCCCGGCTGAAACACACAGGCAGTCCATTCCTTGTTACGAGACAGCTGTACACACACGTGCCCCCAGCCTTCCGGTTGGCTGCCATCCACTCCGTTCAGAGTTGAAACCCTGGCCTGACCTGGCTCTGGGGTCTGGCCCTGTCACTCCTTTGACTGTGGCTTGTGCAGCCCCGCAGCTCACTCTGCTCAGCCACGCCGGGCAGCTCGAGCACAGCAGGCACATGTCCACCTGCGGGCTGATGCGCTGCCCTCTGCTTAGACAACCTTCCCGGACACCGTACCACTTCCTCTCCCACCTCCACTTACCAGCCACCTTCTCTCAGGTGGCCGTGGCCTCTGCATCCCAAGTGGCAAGCTCCCCTCCACCAGTGCTCTTGATCGCCTTTCCTGTTCTGTTTTTTCTTTAGCTTATCGTCACCAAGCAGAGTGGCTGTGTCTACCACTGTGCTTGTGTGCCTGTCCCTCCCCCACGGGAACGTGCAGGAAGGAGTCTGGGGAGTGAACTCCCTGCTGTACTCCGGTGCCTCGTGCAATGACAAATAACACACATTCCAATTCCAGTATCTGTCATCCCGGAATGAAGGAGGACAGAGGAAACAAAGAGCAAATAAATGGGCTGGACTTCGGTGTAATACCGATACCAAAAATGAAGACTCATAAATTTCAAAAGAAAAGAAAACCTCTTCGCCACTCATCCCTTTTAGATGTTCTCAGCTGAAACAAACGCAATGAAACAAGTTGTGAATACATCTACGCTGTGTAGCACGTGTGCTAAAAGTGTTCATCTGAAGCGCAGCTTGGGGGCAACGTGTAATAGACACCCTGCCTCTCAGGATTCCGGTTTATGTGACTCGGCACGGCAGTCTGTGTTAAATGTCCACGTGACACCCCCTCCCCCATGCCTTACTATTCCAAGTGGGGTCTGCAGGCTAGTAACAGTGGGTCTAACTGGGACGTGAGAAAGGCAGTCTCTGAGGAGACAGATGCCCAGCTGCTTCAAGTCCAGGTGAATTGGGAACCGGTGACCTAGTAAAGTCTCCTCCACATCGGAAGCTTCTGTAGGACCCTGGCAGCTGTCTGCCTGACACCGTCCACGGGAGGGAAATCTCAAGTTCTCACAACTATTTTAAGACAGTTACTCCTACAACTGCTGAGATCACCACTGCTCCCCACTGACCCTTGTTCGGACCTCCAATGAGAGGTCATTTGCACTTAGCGCCTTTTCTGTGTGGGGACCAGCAAAACATCTTCTTAGACCCTCCTAAACGGCAACTACTAGAGGCGTTTATGAAATTCCAGGGAACGCCACTCGAGGGCCTCCCTCTTTCTAATAAAAAATGTTCCTCACAGAAGAAATCTGATTCTGTGGCCTCCATCCCAACCTGAGAACCCTTAGATGGAGAAAGAACAAGTGGGATTCTTCTTCTGTGACAGACCTTCTCATAAGACAGGTGACTGATCATGCTTCCTCAGTCCTTTCTTCCCAGCATGACAAGGTCTGGGTTTTCTTACCACCCTGAGCACTTAGATGCAAAAATCCTCAACAAAATGTTAGCAAACAAAATTCAGCAATACAGCAAAAGCATTACACATTAAAACCAAGTGAGATCTAATGTAAGGATGCAGGAATGGTTCACAAGTCCATTAATATAATACACCACATCAACAAAAGTTAGGATAAAGTCGCACATGATCACATCGACAGATGCAGAGAAAACACTGGACAAGATTCAGCACCCATTTGTGACAAAACAGTAAAATGGGGATAGAAGGCACATATCTCAACATAATAAAAGCCATGTGTGATAAATCTACAGCAAATAATATATTCAATGGTGAAAAACTGAAAGCTTTTTCTCTAAGATCAGGAACAAAACAAGGGTGTCAACTCTCATCACTACTATTCGACACAGTATTACAAGTCCTGGCCAGAGAAATTAGATCAGAAAATAAAAGAAACCTAAATTGGAAGAGAAGTAAAACAATCACTATTTGCAGATGACGTGGTAATATACATAGAAATCCCTGAAGACTGCACACACACACACACACACACACACACACACACACACACACACAATTAGAATTAATAAATGATTATAGTAAAGTGGCAGGGTACAAAATAATATATGAAAAATTTTTGCTTTTTTTTTTAAAGGTGGAGACAGGAATGAAGGCAGTTTTTAGCCATTTCTGCTGTTAACAAGTCCTTTTCTCTCCCAGTGCCCATAAGAATGTGCCCACCAGCGTTCTCCCCAGGATTTTCAATCTGAGGGAGGGCAGGGGAGCCTTCTCTTTCCCCTCTGGTCAAAGCTAGAGTTACAGTGCAGTCTCAAGGGAAAAGGTGAATGAGAGAATAAAGTCAATATATACTGAGTCAGAAGGAGTTCTTGAGGATGTCCATATTTCGAGACCGGGTCACAAGAGACCCCCCACCCCTACAGCCCTATCTCTTTACCCCAACTTTTCCCTCTTTACGTGATCTGGGTTGAGTTTATGTCACTTGTGGTCAGTTAAGGGTTTTCTCCTTTCCTTGGAATGTGATCTTTGCTAAAATAGAGACCCTAAAAGACTTTTTGAATATAATGTCACACCAGAATTCTGCTATAAAAAGTGGTCAATATTAGCAAGAAAAAAATGTTCTATAGAAGCTCCATTCAGAAGAATCTGAAGGACAGAAGGTCTCTTCTAGAGTGTAGAACTGGATGGAATGGATGGATTTCTGACTGACTGGGGCTAGAACAGAAAGGGAGGAGGGGTGTGGGAGGGAGGCTGAACGAAATCACTGATGATTCACTAGTGACTTGGGAGCCAAAACGAGTAACTACTCACCATCAACTGGATTAGCTACTAATAAGATAGTCTTCCTGGACTGTAGAGCCCTATCTTTCCTAACACAAGGGACAAGACTAAGGACATAGATTTCCAACTAAGCTGGAGTGTAATATACATGAGGTGAGAAAGAAAAAGCAAGGAAAATAGAAAGGTCCCCCCCATTGGTGGCCCTTCTGAGTCCTTGGGCCTCCCTCTGATTCCATTCCTGCCTGCCCTCACTCCCACCCCCGGGAAGCTCCGTGAGGCGTGCTTCCTCTGAGAATCACCTCAAGCTGTTGGCGCAGGGGGACAGCAGGACCCTCCACAGTGAAGAGCACTTGGATCTGCGCGTGCCAAAGGATCCCTTTCACACCACCTCCCGAAAATGCCCCAACTCCAACAGCTTTAATTCTGTTTCACCTGGGCATCCAACAGACAGGTAAGAAACCGATCCACCCTGCAGGGCCATAAGGACGTGACTGGCACGGGAGATAAATGAATTGCCCAAAATGCCTAGTCCTCTGGAATGATGGTCATTTGCTAATTTTCCTTCATAGGAAGATGTATTTTCTGTTCCTAAAGTGACTTTAGTGCAAGAGAAGACTTGACCCAGGTCTACAGGGCTGAGCGGACAAAGGGCACTCCATTCAGTCCCACACGCTGCCTGTACGAGAGCCATTTGTGCAAATACCTCCACTTCAATGATGTCATCCAATGACCCCAGGAGCAGAACGACTTCGATGTCCTGGACTTTGCAGTCAAGCAGCAAGTTATGCCTCTCTAACCGCTTCTGTTCCAGAGAACTCTGAATAACGATGACTTCCTTCTGCCGTTTTCCCACTTCGCTGTAAATACAAACTGTAATTGTATTTTCCATATTATATTTTACTCATTATGTAGTTTCGCCAAGAAAAAGGTTATATAAAAAGGTTTCTCTTTTCCCGCCAGTGTTGTAAATTTTAGAACGCTCTCACTGATGCCCTAATACAAACTTAAACACCCCCAAGGAAGTACACAGGAAGCAACGTGGTTCCACGAGAAACACTACTGCTTTAATCCGACTCATAAATGATACAGTGCTTTCTGACTTAATTTATTTTTAAATATTTTTGATTTTTCAAGCTTCATTTCTCCCTCAATAAAAGCTTTCATTTTAGAACCAACCACAAAGCAATAGAAATAGACTCAGCAAGAGTCTTACCACTTAAGTCATTACACACTTAATCTGAGTATTATTTTTACTCTCTCACCATTAACATAATGTCTTCTATTTCAAATACAGGCTGGGGGTTGTACCAGCTGAAACAATGTGAGACTTTTAATGAGGATCTAGAAAGAGGACCAGTAAACATAATAACAATTATCATTTTCAAGAATCTGAAATGAAACAGAGATGTGGTTCTGCTTAAACTAAATACAAGAATGAAAAAGAGTAAGTAAATTTTCCTTCTGCTCAAAAATCGGTAGGCAGCCTGGCAGAAATGTGAAACTTGAAGGCCTCTAAACAGAGAGGAAACTGAAATGTCAGAAGGCTGAGCAAAAGCCAAGTCCATTTTATCTGCCTGCTCAGGGATGTGTCCATCTTGCAGGAAAGCCAACTCCACTGTGGTGGGACAAGGCGGCAACTTGCGAGTTACTGTCGTCACCAGGGGAGACACACAGCCTGTCAAGTGCAGTGCTATCTGAGTGCCACAGGTGTTTAATCCCTATAACTGCTCTAAGGAGTCAGGCATTATGACGCTTAACATTACTGATGGGGACGAAGGCAGAGCAAGTCAGCAGCAGAGCTGGGATGTGGGGCCGCGTGATCTGGCCCGAGTCTACCCGCAACCAGTTACGCTTGTCATAGAGACTCTGGACAAAAGGATGATACCAGTGCAAGAGGGGCTTTCCCACTGTAAACATCACAATTACCTATCAACAGCCAAAAGCTTCTTCCGTTCCCCTTCAATTTGAGCTTGGACTTCCTCGATGCTGGAATTCTGAGTGGCAAATGTGTTCTTAAGTTGCTGCAACTTCGCCATGAGCTCATCCACAATTTGAAGGCAATTTTCTTCTATCTGAATGGAGATTTGCACTGTAGTTACCATCTTTTACATAAGGTCAATAGGTCACCTTATTGTCAATAAAACCAAACCAGCCATTCTGAGGTGACCCCTCACCCTGTGTGCTGTGACCCTCTCTCACAGACTGGGACTGATGTGCTACACTTCTTGAACACCGGTGATCACCACTTGCTGTTGTCCCTTGGTTTGGATTCACTCTCAGCTTGCTAACATCTGACTTCTATCCCCATTGTTCAATGAAAATGTTCTTGCTACTGTGAACTATGAACAAGTGATTAAATATAATTTCCCCTGATTTTAGCTTTTTGACAACTTTCAGTACTTCCTCCTTCTGGAGACTCTGGAGCTTCTATGAGGCCTTCCCACCTGCTCTCTTCAGAACCCCTGACCATGCTCCAGAAACCCGCCCTGTCCACCCTTTGCCTGGGGTTGTATCACTCGCGTGCGGTTTCATCACTCCCACAAAACAGCCTGGGCTCCCCTGTGATTGATGCAGTCACACGTGCAACTCAGGCTCCAGAGGTCCAGAATTTTCTTTCCTTAACCTGCTCCTCCTATCTATGAGTCACCCAGAGTAGAACTGTGGAGCCATCCATGGCTCCTACCCTTTTCTCCCATTTTAACTCAATCAAGTCAACAAGCTGTGCTGATTTTAACTTCACGTATATTTCAGATCCGTCACCCTCCCTTTCCAACTACTAGGGCATTTCAGGGTTAAAAAGTTCAGTCAGTGAAGGAAGCTCATTTCAATGAGAGTACTCTAACTGCCCATGATGAATTACCTTCTTTAGGTTGTCAATGTCTTCTTTACCTTTATGGAGAGTTTCTTTTAATGTGCTGATCTTACCCAGTTTCTTCGTCAGGTGATTGCGACTATATTCAAGTTGAATATTAAGCCGAGTTTTTTGTTTTTCAAATTCCAATCTAGTATAATAAAATCAAGCATTGTAAACCGAGTTCATCAATCTAAAAAATTTTTTACTTTTTTTATTATGGAAAATTTCAAACACTACAATAGTATAAGAAACGCTATAATGAACTTCCACATTGCTGTCACTTAACTTTAATAATGGTCAATCCATGGACAGTCTTGTTTTAACTAAAAACTAAAATAACTCCATTCATCACTCCTTCCTACCACTGAAATATCTGAAGCAAATTTCAGGTATCAGGTAGTTTTATCTGTAAATATTTTAGCACGTGTCTTTTTCAAGAAAGCACTTATGTTTATGTAGTTGTGCATCGTGGCTGCTCTCCCCGGCCCAGATCAGGATGCGAACCTGGCTCTTGGAATGTGTATGGCCTGCACTCTGGCTGGAGGCAGCTGACCAAACCACTCCTCCACCAGGGCGCACCAATGTGCATCTTTGAAGTGAAGCTTTTAATAGAACCATACACTAAAACAGACAGGAATTAGAAATAATTCCTCAATATGAAATCAGTCTCAACGACAAGTTTTCAGTCTCAATTAAAAGCCCACACCCAACTGGCTCGTTAGAACCCGGATCCATACATTGATGTAGATACATTTCTTGAATCTTTCCTTATCTCAGGCTCCCTCTCCTCTCCTGTTGCTTCATTACCATGCGTGTTTGCTCCTGCTGACCCAGTCTTCACACGCTGCTTTCACGCACTCCAGACTGGGGACTTAAGAGCACGTTTGGTCCTGCCACACAGCTCTACTTGGTCATCCAAAAATGTCACAAATGCTAACAGCATCAATCGTGCTTCACCCCTGACCCTCTCCGTCGGCCATCTAACACCTGCATGGCAAATGACAGCAGATGCCTGAGCCTGAAGCAGCCATGACTTAGTTTCTTTTTGATTTTGGTGTGTTTTGTTCATTTCATAGAATATGCACTTCTTCTTTACACTGTGAAATCATTCAAATATTGAATATTTATTTAAACATTGAACATTCAGGTTACCTGCCTGTTTCAAGTTTGCTGTTTTGCCGTGAAGCCGTATGTGCCTGAGGAATTTGGGAATAGGAATGGATAGGAAACTTTCTTTCCCTATGGAAACTGCCTCTTCTGATTTTTCTATCTTATTTGGGTTAATTTTTGCTAACATGTTATTTGAAAACTATCCATTTTATCCACATATATGGATATTGACATATAGTTACGTATATTAATGTCTTAGTATTTTTTAAATAACGAAGTGGGTGTGGATTATGCTGCTATTTCCTTATGGCTGAGGCAGCTAAGGTGCAGGCCATAATAAAGCTCGAGGACCCAGGTTCAAGAACTGGGGCCGGGGAAAAACAAAAAACAAAACAAAAATTATAGAATAAAAGAATTGGATCTCGTTATAAGAATATGAATGCTTATGATCTATTTCCCAATGAAATGCGATAAAAATTACTCAGGTATACTTCCTTTATATAATGGGTATCAGTTATATTTGTATACATGTTGATTTGCTTATCAGCATCTTTTAATCACAATACCTTTTTTGATCAATTTCTTGCTGCTGTTTAACGCGTTTGTTCTCAAATTCACGAATATTTTCAACGCCAATTTCTTCACAGAAATGTTGGAAAATATCATCTTCAACCTTCCAAAGTATTTCAAAACAATTGGTTTGATAATTAACTTTAAGAAATTATATAGGTATGTTTAAATTTAATATTTTTTTCCCCATCAAGATTTCCTGATTAGGCCACCAACTAATACAATGAGATTTACTGTACTTTGAAGAGCCAATATTCTTAAACTATACCCATCATTTTAAACTTTTTTCTCTAAAAACTAAGTAGAAAGGTCATAACTGGCTTTACTAAGTGCTTTGGCTTTATGAAGCGTTTGATACAAAACCTGCAAGTATTTCATTTACATTAGCTGTTCCAAAATGAATGAACTACCGTTTATATAAATAATACCAGAGTTTTAGGTAGTTTAGAACCAAGAGGATTAGAGCACAGAATTAAGATTCAAAAATTCTATTTGGGGAAAGTAGAATGAGCCAAATCTAACAAATTAACATTTAAGCTCAATATTTCTAAAGCCTTGCATTTATGTACAACTACAGGAGACTTGTTTTAACATCAGGATATGTCAAAAACCTTCAGATTTTAGTTTAAGAGAAATTAAATATTAACTTGATATGACTGACGCAACAGTAAACTATCATTTACATAAGCAGATTACCCCAAACATGGAAAGTTACGGTTGTACATAGAGTCCCAAGGGTTGGACATTATGTTGACACTATGCTGTGTTCTGGGCATGGACAGAGTACCCAGAGGATGGTTACCAGAATTCAACCCATGGCAAATATGAACAACTAGGGAATTTGGAGGCATTTAGTCTGGAAGGGAGATACGGAAGGAACAGTGAGTATAACTTTAAATCAGGTGATAAAGGCAGAACTAAAAGCAATGCGTGGAAGTTATTGAGTGATGGTGACAAACAACTTTAAGGACTAGAGATGAGCAGCAGTGGAATTAGCAGAACCAGAAAGTTCCTGTCAATATATAAGCAGAAGTTAGATGACCAAATTTTTATTGCCTCAGAAGCAAGCACTGTGTTTGGAATATGACAGATGTTCAAGAAACAATTCCTGAGCGAATGAAAGATAACCCGAATGACAAAGTGCGCACTTTCTTTTTGTTAAGGGCGGTGAGAAGAAGAAAGAGGCTGTCACAGGCAAGGAGAAACTGGAACACAGAAGAGAGGTTAGATACCAGTCACTGAAGTGGTCAATAGTGGTTCTCAGACGACACAAGACACCACATTATAAGCAACACTTAAAGCTTCTGAAAGTGCTTTAGCATATATTCAAGAAGGCGTGAATCTGGGATCTGGTCTAGAACTGTAGTTTACATGTATTAGTAGTCAATACAACAGTCATGACCTTATCGATCTTTTCCTGGAACCCTTCAATTCTTTGTTGTCGTTCCTTGTTTCCTTCACTCAACATCGTACATTGTGACTCAATATTCAGCAGTTCACTCTGTAGCTGAGATTGCTCCTAATTACAAGAGAAAGACCTTTTTAATGTGACTATTTCATTCTGTACAGAGAAGCCAAAATGGTATCTATCTCTTAGAATAAAAAGATCATCTATGAGACAAGGCAGGTACAACTGGGTGACAAGATTAACAACCATAAAATAGCTCACAGATTAGGAAGTAATCTCGATAAGGGGGTAGAGCATCTAAAAAGTGCATGATGCTATGCCAATGTAATTCCTGAAATTCTGTCCTAGTTCTACTTTCTGTAAAATTTTTATAAGTTCATATTACCCTGTAAAAAGCGGCAAGGGGCTTCTTTTTAATTATCTCTAGTTCACTCTGTGAATATTTGAGTCGTGTATGAGTTCCCTGTACTAGAGACTGTATTTGTTTCAAATCTGCTTCCTTACGGAGAATCTTCATCAAATCCTAAAATGGAAGAAAATTATAGTAAGAGAATTTTACAATAGTAATGCACTTTCACCTTTCAATGTAATTTCATATATCACAATTCACTGATGTTTACAAATCACACACCCATATTCTGCTTTCCCTTCTTCTGGGAATTAAGTACATTAGCCATCTGGAATAACCGAAAGTTTATACAGCATCTCAGAAAACGAACACACTTCCCATCACAAACACACATGAAAGAGAGGAATGGGGACTATGTGTTCTATCGAGGCAGATACATAAATGGCACAAATGGAATCAGATCATGCTGTTTTGCTTTTAGAGCAGTCTCATCTTTTTGCTCGTCCTGTCTAGACCTTCTCCTGTCACTCATCCTATTATCACCAAATTAACTGTCTGCTATTTGGTATTTTCACTGCAAGCCCTTACATAAATACATGTATATACAGTCTCCTATGTGATTTTTCAGTCTTGTTTAACAAATTAGAATCATATCAAATGTGCTTTTCTGCCTCCTGCTTTTCTCATTCAGTTAGGCAGTCAACTGATTCAGCTCTAAAATAATTCTTTTAATGGCTACATATTATTCTGACTATACCAAAATCATTTAACTATTATCTTAATGGTATTAAGGCTCACTTATTTCTAGGTTTTGTTACAACAAAGCTGCAGTAAAATATATATGTACCCTAAGAACCGATTTTTTTTTTCAGCGCCCCACTCTGAGACAGAGGAACAGTTATGTCTGTTCTCCCTAGATGCTCCCAAACTCAGAACAGAGAAGCCACAGCCTACTCACATTTCGTAGCGTGGGCTTCAAGAAGACCAGACAAGACCCACATGGAGTGGGTATTTCGCTTACCCCAGGACCCCCCCTGATGTCCTGACTCTTCCTCCAGCAACTCCAAGATCAAAAGGGAGGGAATCTTGGCATCACCTGTCCCTGGTGGTCTCCCCGAGAACATAAGACATCCCTCTTACCAGTGTCCACGAAATTCAGGTGAGACACACAGGTGGGAGTTAGTGTGCACATGGATAGGAAACCAGATTCATTTCAAGTTGCCACCTTCCCAGAACCTTTTCTGTGCCTAAGCTTAAATTTGGAAAATCTTAAAGAAGTTGGGATATTTCTATACCTGACACCAAAATGTAATATGTGGTCTTAATGCTTACAGAAAAAAGGTTAAAATTAGGTGAGTAAACTTGACAGAATATTTCTTTGAATAGAAAAGTGATCATCAGCATATGGCAAGAAAATAAAATAGGATAACCTAAAAACATTCCATTAATTTTCTTTCCATTAATTTTGTATAACTGCTAAAGATGACATTGGAAGCGTTGTGAGAGGAATTACAATATTCAACAAAAGGCATTTGATAAGTGGACAGTCGGTTGGTAATAATAAAGTTGGATCCCCAGTTATGAATATAAATTGCAAATAATAAAAAATACAAATGTTAAATACACAAACATATTAGAAGGCAGCACTATTGAGTTTCTTTTGCAATCTTCAGAAATAATATGGTCTTTCTGAACATGGCATTACAATCTAGAAGTTACAAAAGATGAAAATAAAGATTACAATACATACATTATACAAACACAAATCTGCAGTCAATTGTCAAACATACTCAGCAATAAAACGAATAAACTGCTGATACATACAACATGGATCTCAAAAGCATTAGGCTAAGTGAAGAAAGCATGAAATGAAAGTTACTTACTGTATGACTTCATTAAACGAAACTCTAGAGGAGGAATAACTAGAGGGATAGAAAGTAGATTGGGTTTCCAGTGGCCAGCGGGGCCAGGGAAGAGACTGACTAAAGAGGAGCACAAAGGAATCTGGGGGCGTTGCGGAAATGTTCTATATCATGACTGGTGGTGGTAGTTACTTACACTAGACACATTTGTCAAAAGCAACTGAATCATATACTTAAAGTTGGTGACTGCTATTATAAGTAAATTATACTTCAAAAGCCAACAAAAAAGGTAAACAGAATATGTTTAAAACATATATGACTAGGGACTAATTTCTTTATTATATAAATAATTATAATACGTAATAAAATAATAACTAATAGAAAAACATACATAGGAAATAAATAAGCAGTTCAAAGAAGAAAAATTATCAAGAATGAATAACCATGAGGAAATATCAATCTCATTTATAATTTAAGAAATGAATTTTCAAACAATTGCATTATCTTTTACTAATCAAGTTGATAAAGGTTAAAATATTTTCTAATAATTAGTGTTGCAATCTGGGGACATACATACTCTATTAAGTTTCTTTTGATGAGAATTTAGCAATATCTGTCAACATTTTAAATAAATCTACACTTAGACCCCAAAATTCTACATATAGAAATTCATCTTAGAGATGTCCTCATACAAATTGAGGTATTATAATAACATTTATATTGTTTATAAATGCCAGGTATTGTCTCAAGTATTTTATCTGCATTATCTAATCAATCTTTAAAACAATTCTAAAAGGCAATGTCTACAGAAATTATACTATTTATTCTTCCTCTTTAGAGAATGGTTAATGCTACACCATTTGTAATAACAAAAACCACAATGTTCATTATTGGGGACTGGTTAAATAAACAAAACCTATACTATGAAAACCAAGCAGGAGTCATTAAAAATACAAACTAAAATGATAAAAGTTAATGGTATGATAGGAAATGAAAAAACTTGTTGTAAGTAGTTATTTATAGCAAAAGTCTATTATAAAATAGAAATATAGGAAAAATAATACCCGTATTGTGCATACAAAGAAATTTCAGAGGTTATGAACCCAACTATGCTTTAGCAAATCATACTGAGATGTAATATAGGTAAGGGAAAGACTTATTTTTTACTTTCCTATATTCTTGCATTATTTGAATTTTTTCCACTATTTGTACTTACACAAAAAGTTAATTTAAAAACAATTATCCTATTAGTATTCTATAACTTTCACAACATGGATTTACCTTCAATTCTTGGATTAGCTGGCTTCTTTTGTCTCTTAAATTATTTAACTCTTTCTCATCCCAGCATCTAGCCTTGTATTTTAAGTCACCTGATCCTCCAGAGATCACCCCAGATTTTAAAAATAACGTTCCGTCAAGAGCTACTGTCTGCAAAATTAAAAAAATATTTTGCATTGGACAAGTACACATAAAAAGAATAAAAATAAGGACATAATATGGCAATTACGGCTAAGAATTTATAGAAGTGTAAAATTACTGAACTTTACTAACAAAGTACCTAGTTTGCGAAGGGGCAAGAATCAATAAACAAACTACAACTCACAAAATCCTATTTTTAAGGCCCAAAGCAATTCTAGGCAATAGCAGCAACTTAAATAAATGGTTCACGATAAATTGTATTTTTTCCCAAATCTATTCAATATTAAGTATAAACCAAGAATATCTGTACTTAACATCGAATATTTTACATTACATGATCCTGTAATTTGTGAAGAATTTTGATCACACATCAATAACATTAAGCCTAATAACCTTCGCAAACTAAAAATATCACATTCTTCAAAATGGATATGAAACTGGGAGCAAAAACTTTTACATGAAATCAAAGGTATAAAATAGGTGCAGGTAGGCGTGAAGGCGAGTAGGCAGGCAGGAAGAGAAAGGAGGAAGAGACATTTGTTTAGTTGTTTATCTTGGCTGTACTCCTGGCCCCAGGTCTTGAACCTGAGTCCTTGGGATTTATGCGGACTGCATCCAGTGGCCTTATCTTATCTTACACACCAAGGTGTGTATTTCTATTCTATTCTATTCTGTATTTCTATTCTTTCTCACTAATGTGTAATTTTTGGAAAAATTATGTTTTCACAAATTATCCAACTAGCTGAAGATATTTAGGATCTTTTGAGGATCCTCCCAAAACATACTGAAACGACAAAGCCTAAGTAGCAATTTTTTATATAAGTTTTAGAGTATCAACCTTCCAGTCTATGAAATTAGGAAGCAAATAATTGTTGATTCTTCGGTTAAGAAGAAAGGATGGAATAATCAGTTGTATCTGAAGAGATTCCAAATTTAAATTTTTTGTTACATAAATATTAAAAATTAAGTTATAACAAAATTTTGATGACCAAAATATAGCTAGCAGAACTGGTATAACTTACATTATGCAGTTTATATATATTTGCATGTAGTTTATAAACTAACCAAAATGTCATTTTGTGACGCTGTCTGCAGTGTTTAAATAAAAAAAATTCTAGATCATTTTTTCAAACCTATGGAAAAACATCAAGTCTGTAGAAAATTAAAAGCACAAATTGAAGACAGCAGATGATTCACAAGAAAATTTGATGTCTAGCCAGATATTTTACACATATTAAGACACAGAGAAAACTATCTAAATGAAATAATAATAGGAGGAAGATAAATGTCCCTGGTATGTACTTATAAAGACTCTAACTGAAACAGATGTTTAGAGTTGTAAATGTGGTGAAACACAACCTCAAGTGAAGTAAGTCACGGTGAACAGGTATAAAACATAAATGCTGGTTGAAGGAAGGAAGGAAGGAAGGAACAGTCTTAGCTTCATGTGACTTCTTTAAACTGACCTGCTAATTTTTTAAACCCACTTTACAAACAAAAATCAATTTTAGCACAGCTAATAAGGTAACAAAATAAGAACAATACTTTTAATAGCTCTTATGTTACATCTGTTTAAATTCAAGTGTAGCTATCAATGATATTGATTAGAATGAAGTACTAAAATGAATGAGAAGTTAATCATGTTAAACGAGGCAATCAATTTAACACTGGAGAGTGCTACCTTTCATAAAAAATAGTCTGTTTTGTTTTAATCTGCATTTCTGGACACTCCAGATCAACTGTGTGACTGACTAGAAAATAAAAACATCATTACCATTTTTGAGAACTATTTGCTAGGCGATAGAAATAGCATTTTGCATGCTATTACTTAATTTAATCCTTATAACTGAAATAATATTTACCCAGTTTTAGATAGGAAAACTAAAGAGTTTAGAAACTTGTCTTAAGTCAAGATATTGAATCACTAGAGAGAATTACTGGTCTTCAGAGCTTATGCTCTTAGGCGCTGTTCTGCTTTACCACAAAACTATGTCAGATAATTTAAGGAGTTTCGCATTGCTTACAAAATACAAACTCTATTTAATGGAGGGCAAAACTATATTTAAAACTAAAATTCTTCCCTTGAGAGACTGGCATTCAGTAACCGCATTTCAATTGTTCTCTTTCTATATCAAATGTGCTAAAACCTTGAGTGTGTAAAAGGACAGTAGTATCTCTATTAAGCAATGGAAAAATTAACACGAAATGCAAATTAAGCACCTAAAATATTTCCCGGCACACACATGCAGTGTATATGCCAATGCAGGGAAAATCCAAGATTCCTTAAGGATATTTATTTCACATAAAGTAAGTAAAATTAAGTTTTAGGCTATTATTACAATAAATCTAATTTCAAAGAATAATGTATGATATGGAGAAATGCTACAGATGTTATATTTTTGGAAACTTAATTGAATACTAGAAAAAGTACTGAAACCGTAAGTGTCTTAAGTTCTATGCTGGTTTCCTTAGAGAATAAATGAGAGCATATGTAAATACTTGTATGTACCTAATACGCGAATCTTAACAATTATAATTAATAATTAATCTCAATAATTATCAAATTATCCAGTACTGTCATCGAAGCCTTACTTTCCGTCGCTCTGGTCCATTGTATGCGATATGCCTCGCTTCCTCCACCGTCTCACAGACAAGACCATTTCCACATACAAACTGAATTACTTTCTTCAGTTGAGGAAACTGAGTCTTTATGACATCAATCACCATTTTACAGCCTTTAATCTCTCTCAATCTTTCATTGATTGGCTTGATCTAAAAGGTTTGAAAATAGTTGATAGATTACACTAAGATAAAAACCCAATGCTCAGTACATTTTTTCTCGTAAAATATAGATCATGACATCAAAAGATTAACAGTATCACTTATATCCAAATAAGTTTCGTAAGTACCTGATGAATTATATCCCACCACTTTTGCATGTATTATTAAAAAAACACATCATCGAAAGCTAGAAAATATAATTCCCAGATTCAGTTCTGTCACTGTCTAGTTGGACAAAACAACACAGTGTTCCATGCTCTCGAAATCATAAAATTAAAAATATTATCTAATATTCATCTAGATACATGTCAGGAATGACATAAAATTATGGAACTCAAAAAACCATTTTAGACCTAAATGATCAGCAAAGTCTTCAGACCCACTTGACAGAACCTTCATTTTTCACCTTCTTCGACAGAATGAATGATATAAAGTAAGACAGCACCCAGCTGATACGATTTTTTTGCCTGTCGATACATTAGTACCAGCCATTGAAGTGACGAGCAGGTTTTGACTATTCTGCACCACTCCTGGCGCTTCAGGGAATAATGACCGACTGTGAAAGACTAGGCATCACCGGCACTGAGCAGCAACCACCACAAGGCTCTCACGTCGATGTAGTCCAGTGCGAGGAAGGTCTCGGGCTCGGCCCTCGCTGCCTTCAGGGCTCGAATGCAGTCTCTGGCTGCCTTCTCTGAGGACACAACAATGGCAACCATGTAGCGGCCAAAGAGCTTAGTGACAGCCAGCTGGTACTTCTTATGAATAGGGTGACACAGGTCAAGCAGCCTTCCAAACTTGGCAAGTTTCGAAAAAGGAAAGAAAAATAAAACACGCACATTAGTGAGGAACACATAATTCACTGTTTTCTAATATAACAAAGTGATAGCACAAACCAGAATCTAATTTTACCACGTAGAAGCATCAGAATTTAGGACGCCTTCGTGGTTCAGGGAGCTGAGCTGCTGGCACGAGGAACATGCACAGAACAAGAACTCAGGCTCGAGACCCAGGGCCGGGTGAAAACCAGTGAATGAATGACTATGCTTCTTCCTTCCTTCGAAGATTTTTTTAACCACAACCTCATTCAATTAAACATAAATGTCACTATGAAATGTCCATTTGAGTCTGCTCTACTTTTTTTTTAAAGGAGTGATGATGAGAGACAACAGTCTTGCCAAGGTATTAAAATATTTTACAAAGCTACAGCAATTAAATACTACTCATACATAGAATTATCTATTAAATAAGAATCTATGAGGCACCTACTTACATGCAGGTACTGAGCTAGAAGTGGGTAAACATTACTGCCCGAAACAGATACCCTGACCTCACAGAGCTTTCAGTCTAACAGGGAAGAAAGACACACTAATAATCACATGCATGTGCAGAACACACTGTGATCAGCTCAGAGAGCTCTGAGTAGAAAGCACGGACCAGGATGGCATGAAAAATTAGAGAAGCTTCCCATGAGCAAATGTTATTTGACTCGAGATCTGAAATGGTCAAGAATTAGACTAAAGTTAAAAAACTTTACTGGAAAATATCAGAATGTCAACTTTCCTGTGTCAATGCTCCATAGACTAACTGAAGATACAATTTTATATCTTCAGACTTTTCCTTCCATTTATTAAGTTTTAATTCAGGAATTCCAATATCTTTTAAGATAGGAAAGAATAAAAAGAAGGGAGGGAGGAAAGAAGGGGTGGAAGAAGCATTTAAAAAAATAGTTTATTTCTATATGTACCTAGAGTTGCCATATCGATTATCTTCACCTTTCTTATGTATAATGTGGGCAGCTGTGTGCACACCTTTATTTTCCGTGATGGGCAACTTTTGAAAAATCCTTTCACTTTGAAGTGAGAAGGCATCTCATCTGAGCAACAGTGGGCAGGCGCGAGGCTTTGTTCTGTCCCCTTCTCCTCACCTAAGGACTTAGAGGGCAGGGTCAAGTGACAGTGGGCTGTGCATGCACTTTGTCTGAATACGTAAGATTTCTTCTTCCTTCTGAGTTTCTAATTAGTATCCCATACCGAAGTTCCTCTACCTTGGGTAAGGGGGACAAATACCATTCTGGGGAGGGGGCTTTGAGTTAGCCTCTCAATTTAATTTTTTTTGAGTCAGTTTTTTTATTTTTTAAATATATAACAATCTTATTATTTCTTTTATTTACATGGCTAAATCACACCTCAATCTGTGTGCACTTGACCCCGCACCCACCACCAGCGCTCTGGTGTCCTCCTTTCCACCACCTTGTCCTCCTCACGCCCCCATCCCCAGTGGCCGCTGTCTGTGGCCTTGCTGATTCGCTTGTTTTCTAATCAAAAGCAAATAAATGCATATGCTTGCTTCTTGCTAGGTTCAGGAATACTAGGTGAGAACTGGTCAGTTTATCAGGTGGCTTCTGTATGTTAAGAACAAGCAATGCTATACTTCAATTTTTTTTTTTTTTAATTCTGTACTATCACCATTTTTTGAAGTTTATGTCATGAGATGCGAGTGCCTCTTTTCTTATTTAGTTGTTGAATTAGTTTTTTGTTTTGTTTGTTACAAGTTTTGGTCATTTTGTTAGGTATCAGAGGAAGGTTTTTTTGACCAGCCTCACTTCCTCTTCATCATTAACTAGAAGTCAAGGTCAATATTTAAGAATCAGAAAGGCAAAAACAATGCTTAAAGGAAAGAAGATGGAGTGGCCAGAGAGACAAAAAGAAAACCCATGAGAACGATGGGTCATGGATGTCATGGACACCAATGGACAGGTGTTTCAAAAACTGCAAGTGGTTAATAGTGTCAAATGCTAAAAATGGTCCGTCATAAAATAGAGACTACACAAGTGTTAGCGATGAATGCCCGCAAGACCTTAATCACAAGAAAGAATTCTGTGAAGCTGACACACTCTGGGTAACAGGTTGAAGTTCTGTATTCTGGCAAATGAAATACACTAGCATCTTGGATACAGTCAGATAATGAAAACACACATTCATTGTTCAAAAGGATGTGTAGTACCTCCCCACCCCTTGGCTCCGGTGGCTGAAGCATAGGCTATGAAAACTGTGGACCTGGTTTGAGACCTGTGGGCTGGGGGCAAAATAAAAATCCCCCCAAATTGAAAAAAAGTATTCCAGTAATGTCTGCAGAAAAAATAATAAAACATGAACAAAAACCCGAAAGCATGAAAAACAAGGCCTGTGTCTGGGGCCCAGACGACTTCATGGTACTGGAACTTCTGGGTCATGTGCTCAAGTCAACGACTCTTCCCGATAATGACTTATCTACGGGCACTACTGGAAGCTACTTACATTCTACACAGATTTACTATTTCATTTTACATAAAAATCAAACACAAAAAATAAAGATTTCTGAGATAATTTTGCTTCCTAACAATGGCCACAAAGAAGGAAGCTTAGCCTTTTTGTTTTAGTTATTCATTTCTAATTACCACAGATTCTGGATAAAGTTTCTTAAGATGCCCCAGTATCTCTGCTCTCTTTTGCTGACGCTTCCCCTCATGGGTATCAATTCCAGCGTTCTGTAATTCACTTCTCAGAAGGTTCAACTCTTCATTAACTTCAGACATTCTTGATTTTGTTTTTTCAATTTCATCCACTAAGTTTTCCTCTTGCTGTTTTTTCTCTTTCAAGCAATCCCTACATAGTAATAACAAATTATGTAGAAAAAAGAAAACCAAAGGTAGGAATTACAGGAGACTATATATATGCATATATACATATGCATGCATATATATATATATATACATATACATATACACATACATATACACACACTCTCTGGTCTCACATTGTAGGGAAAGGAAAGCTCTATTAATTTATCTTCATTTTCACTGTATGTATTTTTATTTTGTTGTGCATCTTGGTTGTTTCACTCGCCACCTTCCCCCGTTCCAGAAGGGACACGTACCAGGAACGGGGGGAGTCTGGATGGGCTGTGCTGGCTGAAGGTGGCTGACCAAACTGCTACTCCACCGGGGCATGCCCAATTAAAGAGGAATTCTGTTAGAATACTTATTTTGTACTAGCTTTCATGACACAATTTTTATTATTAAATATCAATGCCAAAAGAGTTTTAAGTTTTTCTATTGGCAAATCCTTGTAATTTCAAAATGTATTTTATTTATAATTTTCAGTATAATTTTTAACTATCTACATGAAATAAAAATGAGGCTAAGAACATTAAGATAGGGTAGGAACATTCATTTGATCACTATCCCAGAAATACATTCCAGAGACAAGAGAGTATAAGGAATATTTTTCATTATACCTACATGCATGATTTTGTATACTCCTCCAACTTTGCTATTCGTTTTTTATGATCTTCTATTTGTTCCTTAATTTGTTTTAGATTTTCCTAAAACATAAAATGAACCCCAAAATCAATTACACTAATTTCAAACAAAAGTATTTTTCACTATGTTTAGGATTTACTATAATACTGATCTAAATTTTAAACATATCAAATATAATTCAGGAAAATACTTATAAAGACAATTTTTAATTTTGAAATGGCAGTATGGTATAGAACTTTGAGGTTAAAAAAACCAGGCTTCAAATCCTGGCTGATGTCAAGCATGTTTACACTGGCAACTTCTAAGTCCAAGGGGATTATTTTCATGTACCTATACTTTCACAGGCGTATACACATACCTTTCCCTTAAACCAATTCATTCAGTAACTATTTATTCATTGGCTACCATGGGCTAGGAACTGGAGAGCTAATAATTAACAGCAGAGAATTACTGTCATCAAGGACTCAGGTCTGGTGGGAGAGACAAGACCAGTGAGTAATTATAAAAGACTGCGCATATTACACTACACGACAGCACAGGGCTACTTCCGTGCAGCTACAGGATATGGGAAGAGAACCTTGTAAAAGTCTGCTCCATTTATTTTATCACTAAGTCAAAGTGCTATGGTGATCTCCCATTGACTTCCTATCTTTAATCTTTCCCCTAATTCAGTCTGTGCACTATGATTATTTTATTTTATTCCATTACTAAATGATCTACAACCGGGTGTGCACAAAAGTAAAAGACAATTCTTTTTCAATATCTACCAGGAAAGAGAAGAAATACCAAGTTTTCAAGTGGAAAAGGACAAATATATTATGCGAAGATAATCATCTCATCCCACTCATTGATCACACACATTCACTAAATAAACCTCTATTATGCTAGGTGCCACACTTCTAAAAACAAGAAAAACACTGTTCCTTTTCTGAAGGAACTTACAGATTTCAAATCAAAATTTCCATAAAATGCTATCATCCCACTTAAGATTTCCATTCCAAGAGGACAAAAAGATCATTTAATGAGTAGCACCCAGTTTAGTCCACTGGGGATACCTACCCCTTTACTCTGGCCAGTCCTGTGGCTTATTGTGCCAGACGAGTCCTTTCATGATAGTCAACATACCAGGTGGTGACTCCTAGGGATCACCACCTCTTATTGAAAAGGACTCAGAACCAATTTCAGACTTGGCCTAGGGTGAATAAGCTTGACTGCATAAAATGTAAAGGGCCAGGGTCAGCGAGAGAGAAGGTCCATTTCCGCTCATCACCCCGCAGGGAGGTGCGTCAAGGTCGGGGAGCGTCGATGGACAGTGAGGGATAATCAGGCTGCCCTGGGAGTGGGCATTCAGATTTGGGTGCTGGCTGATCATCCAGCAGTGGGAAACCAATTATCAACCAGCACCCAGTGACCTTGGGATCTGCAGGAACTTACTGTCCTTCGTGTCTAAGAAGGGTCACCTTTTCTCCCGCGGGAAACGCAGCTGAACATTTTGTTAGACTGGCCCAGGGACAAAAGCAGCAGTGGCCATACCCGGGAAAGATGGCTGACATCAGACTATGAGATGGAACCCCCATACCTGGATTCATAGGACCAATCCCCATTCACGAAGCATGAAGCCCGCCAAATTCCTTTGCTTAAAGAATGCGTTTTTCTTTGTTCGACGCGACTTCCCCGGCCCTCGTTCTGCGGACTGGGGAACCTCGCCCGGGTGCGCAAACCCCAATAAAACCCTGGCTATTCGACTTTTTGTTTAATTGACTTTCTTTCCTCGTGGAGCCCAGAAAAAGCTTTTCACATTTCTCATCTCAAGCCAGACGGACACTTCTACCAGTGCTTTGTCTGCAAAAGGCTACAGCAATTCAACCAATGTTGGCTTTTGTTTTTGCTTTCTTTTTTTAAGGAAAGGCACAGGCAGGAATGAAGGTGAGCAGGCGGACGGGTTATCTTGGTTGTCCCTCCCGGCTCGCCCTTCACCCCTGGCCCTGCGACATGAACCCAGGTCCTTGGGATGCATGTGGACTGCACTTGGCCCGAGGCGGTGGACCTAACTGCTATTCCAGGAGGGCACGTTCCCCTAATGCTTATTGCCATCTGCTAAGTAAAGGCTTCCAAAGGATACTACGAGTTCAGTCTTGAAGTTTCTGCTAGGTCACCAGGGAACCCAGGGAAGGCTTTCCGATGTGGGTAACTAAAGCTTAACATGAAGATGAATAGGCTTTTCCAAAACTGACATGTACAAAGAAGTGCAATGAACATTTGCGAATTCAGTGTATTTTATAATGTAACACAAATTTATCTAAGTGCTTAAAAAGTAATTACTGTTATGCTACATTTGGTAATCTCTTCCATAAAATGTCCTCTCTTCTACTCTCTGATTATCATCTACTACACCTGAATATCTGTTTTCCTCTGCCAAACAACAAACAGATTTCAATGAGACACATTTAGGAAGATTCACTCTGGAGACAAAATGTTTGGACCCAAATCCCAATTCCTCCACTTACTTGATTCTTTCATCTATAAAATTCATGAATTCAAGAAATACTTACTGAGTATCTGCTCTAAGGAGCTTTTCTAGGAGCTTACTTGATTCTTTCATCTATAAAATTCATGAATTCAAGAAATACTTATTGAGTATCTGCTCTAAGGAGCTTTTCTAGGAGCTTAGGGTCTATCAGAGAACAAACTAGAAATATCCCTGTTCTTGGGGTTCCATTATGCAGGGGAGGCAGACAAGTATAAGTAAGGAGTGGGTTAGGAGATAATACTATGAAAAAAAAGAACTGGGGGAAAGAAAACAGAAGCACAGCAGGCACAACCACTACACAGGGTGCTCGGAGTCCTCCTCACCGAGACGAGAACATCTGTGCGGCCTGGTAGGAAGTGAGAGTTAAAAATGAAGAAACACAGGGAAGCATATTCTAGGCAGAGGAATAGTAACCAGTGTAAAGGTCCTAAGGCGAAATATGTCTATTATGTTCCAGGAGGCGGTACAGCTGCATCACACAGAACAAGAAGGAAAACAGGAAAGGGAAACTAGAGGTAAGGTGGGGTGGGGTGGTAAGGGGACCAGGTAGCTATACAGGGCACTTAAGGACTCTGATGTTGGGATCAATAAAGAGGAAGCTTAGTTTAGATGTGTGAAGCCAAAGCAGAGTAATACAATTAACCAGGCAACTGGAAAACCAGAGGCCTGCCCCATGAGGAAACCCTTGGTGAGGAGGTTTCTGTTCCCCAATGGGGCTCAGGAAGAAGCCTGGAAGCTAGACAGTTATCTTAAACCTTTTAAATGCAAAATCGCTCTGTAAACATTGTTTGTTAGAATGGCTGATTTACTTCTTGAATTTTTTCTGTAAATGGCTGCCTCGCGTAGACAATAAATACAAGGAGTCAGTGACTGGGGGTGGGGGGGCGTAGCTATTTGGGGCAAGAGTTCCCGATAGTTTTACCCCCTGACCCCACTTTCTTCTATTTTGGTCTGTTCCGTTCTCTCCTTCTTTTTCTCAATCCTTTGCAGTCCCTTCCTCCAGCCCTGACCTTAGGAGTCGAGCCCGACACTCTGATTTTATGTTTGAAGGCTAAGAGAGACAAAACAAGCAAGTTGAGAGATCTTAAGTATTAATGGCATTGCTTTAGCTGCCACGTGGAGATTATTGTGGAGGAGACAAGAATAGAATCAGGGAAATCTAATAGGTTTCCTACTACATTGATCTAAGCAAAGAAACAAACAAACAAAAGAATGGAAACTTGGACCAAGTTATTACCAATAGAAGCAGAGAGAAGTAATGACATTTTTAGTATATCTTGAATCTGGAGTCAACAGAATTCCCCAGAAAGAGTCAAAGATGACTCCAAAGAGCTCACCCTGAGCAAGCCCATGAGGCTGAGCTGTCACCTGAGATAGACAGATGATGTGTGAGGCACACCTGGGTGTGAAGATCAGAGGTTCACACAGTTTGACTAAGTTTGAGATCTCTATTCAACATCCACAATGGAGATGCTACGGAATCAGTTGGCTACATGAGGCTGGAGTTTAGAAGGTGTGAGCTAGAAATACAATTTGGGAGTCATCAGCATAAGGCACTTGAAGCCATGATCACCAGGGTAGAAAATGCAGAAAAGAGAAAAAACCATGAGAATATAACATCTACCTCATAAAGCTGTTTAAAGGTTAAATAAATGGGGTTTACAGCAGTGCTTGGTACATGGTATTATGAATAGGCAGTACATTAGGATGGTATTACTGTTACTTGTGGACAATGTTATGTCTAAAGACATATTTCATTTTGAAATCCCACAATCAGTTTTTTCACCTGTACCCGAGAGCAAATCCTTACCCCACTATAATATTGTTGTGAGACATAAAGAGCTAATGAAGGCACAGTACCTAAGAAATCAATCAAAAAACACTGTTCCTCTAAATTTCAAATATTCATATATAAATCAAATGTATATATAACTCAGAACTATTTCCCCATTAAAATTCCTACTAGAAATGGTGGTTATATTTTAAATATGGCAGTAGACTACTTAACGGATGCTGACTTGTTATTACTGCTGAATGTGTCAAAATGTAATTTTCCAGTCCAATTACCAGCCTTTCGAAGAGAAGGTCATGAGGCCTAAGAGGAAGAACCAGATGTGTGGCATACTGTCACATTCACTTCCACCTTGTCCCACTTGCTCATCACCATGATGTAGACATGCCTATTCTCATTGGACAAATAAGGAATTCAAAGCTCAGGGAAGTTAAATAATTTAGTTACTTAGCAAGATTACACAGGCGAGTGACAGAACAAGACCAGCTGGGAGCTGGCAAAACCCTATAATGCTACCTTAATGGTTACTTCTGATACAGACTATTAAGCTCCTCTGGGGCTCTGTCCTTACTGTTTCCAAACAACTGCATACACTTCTATTATGATACTTATTTGGTTTTTCCACTGTTCCTTCTCCTAACCCCACTGGACTAAAACACATGTATCAACGGAGACTTTCACATGTTATCACTGTACAGACTTGCAGAAAATGTTGACTGAATATATGAATGAAGACATGGTCTATTCCTATCTTAGACCGTGAGAGAAGCATCTAAATGATTCTAAGCAGCCTAAACAGGCGATCTAGAATTTTTTTAAATCATTTATCTGATGTGACTTCATTTCTGTATTGAAAAACTCATGCAGAAGAGGAAGACTATCTCACTGAAAGAGCTCTAGCTCATTCCAGAACAAGGCACCTTTGCTTCCCCATGCCTCCTCTTTTCAAACGCCAGTCTTTCTTCATCGGCCTTCTGTTCCCACTGCAGTTTTTCCAGCTGTTGGGTCATTATGGCCACTTTCTTTCTGACATTCTCCTTAAGTTCCTTATACAGCTCCAGCTGCAGAAAGAGCATTTAAACATTGCTGACTAATGTAAAGAAACATGAGAGGAAATTCTTTCATATGATGCCCTTACTAGTAGTCAATCTGACCAAAAATGTTTTATATAAATCAGATCATAACTGGTCATGTTCTTCAGATACAAATGTGAATATAAAACAAATGTCTTCTTATTTAAAACTGCTTAATAGATAAAAAAGTATTCAGAACAAACTCTATAGTAAGATCTCTAAGAAATTCTTAAGAAAAAGTGCATTGAAACTCTTTTAATAGTCCAACAGCAAGATCATTCAGAGAAAACTTCATTTTCTTTAATATAGTCAGAATTACTTTAGTACATATGTTGTGATATGGGACTATCATAAAATGAAAAAACGTAGTTGAGACAATGAAAATTCAGAATTACACATTTTTGTATATTTACTACTATTTACCATAATTAAATCTTATATACTAAGCTAGGCAATCATCACTTAAACACTTAAGATAATTTCATCTTTTTTTTTTTGCTTACACTGCTATGTGCATTTCAGGATACTGGAAGTGCACCTGCGTGTTCTTCACCCACACCCCCCACCAGCGCTCTGGTGCCTTCACCACCACCTCGTTCCCTGTCCTTCCCACCCCGTGTACCACTGCCTTGTATCTTGCATCACTAAAAATTTTAAACCACATTAAGTAATCTTGCTTCCTTCCTGCTCATTAAGTGATCATTACTTTTCAAAATCATATATATCTGACTTTTAAGTTTTTATAATATTTGTAAGAGAAAATATTAATACCTTAAAACAGAATAATCAGTTTAACTACCTTTTATTATAAAATGATATTACGTAGCTCTAAGTATTTTCTATGACTTTGACTAAAATGGTTATAACGTTATATAATTGTATACAAGAAATATAGCCTAGTCTAAGATCTAAACTTAGACTCTTCATACAACCTGAAAAATTTAAATCCCCACAATTTAGGTAGAGGATTATCTCTTAAAATATCAGTGAGGCTGTCCTTTAATTTTTTTCTAGTTAGAAGGAGAAGCTGAAACAACAGAAATGAAGCAAGTTCATGTCTTCACCTGACTGGATTCTAGTTCAATGTCTCGCCCTTTCTGTGCCATTTCTTCCTCAATCTGCTTTTCAAAATTTTTCCATGCACCATCTAAATCAACCAGCTCTGTCTCCAAGGCTTTAATGTCATCTTCCTGTTTAGAACACTGTTTTTCAATGTCCTTTATTGATTTTTTAGCCACATCTAATTTCTTGAGGTGATGAGAAGTATTTTCTTTGGCTTTAATGTACTGAGGCCTTTTCTGATTTAAAAGTGCTTCAAGAGACCTAAAAAGAAAAGTTTGCTTTAAAGGACTTATATTTTATAATATATAAAGGGAAGTTCTTTTGATCAAATCATACATTTAAAAATACTTTTTAAAAACTGACTTTCAGAGGCTACACGCAGACCAGTGGCTGCCAGAGGGTGGGCAAATTTCAAGGGCAGGATTAAACTGAAGCACTGAGAAGTGAGAGCTAAATTACTCCACCAGCTGCTGTGGTGGAGAACACCCGGCATTATGCTCTTATCACAACCTACAGAACTTCACAGCACCAAGAGTAAATCGAACTGTATGCAAAATTTAAAATTAACTTAGGAATCCTAGAGGGACTATAACATCTAGTCGAAGAATCTAGTCGTACTACAAATGCATGAAACAATCTTACTGAAGGAAGCAGGAGGAAAAGGAGCTAAACTAAAAGCAACTTCAGGAATATGTGGCGTCTGTAAAACTAAAAGCAAAAGGAATTGCACAAAAGTACTCTGTGATAGCTGCTTCCCTGTATGATTACAGGAAATGAGCAATTAACTCAATGCACGGCAGACTGTGGAAGCCAGGCGTCTCGCTGCTGGGGTGGGAAGTTACAGACAAGTAAGAGAAGCTAGAATGAGCGTGTGGTAATGGTTAGAGTCGGAAACACCAGTGTGAACTCAGGTTTAGCTTATATACAGATAAAAGATTTAGAATCCAAACCTATATTCTTCGTACTATCAGTTGAGAAAATCTAGAAGCAATGAGTGTACCTAGCGCCCAGGATGTTGGTTCCTTCTACCATTTTCCTATAAAAGGAAACCAGGATTCCTTGGAGAAATGGATCACACAAACTGAAACAGGCTGATTCTAGGGCTAATTCATACAAGATAATCTTGGAATATCTAGCAGCGTCAGAAAGTAAAGAAGTGTTTAAAAAAAATCAAGTGACATGGTTATGTCAAAGCAACATAGGACCCAATGAAAAGAACTCTCAAAGGTTATAGCTGGAACAATCTGGACAATAATGTAGTATTGAATTTTAACCCAAAATAAAAACTTTCCAGAAGTCCATACAGATACAAATATCTGATAATAAATGAAAAGAGAAAAGACTCAATCGCCTCGTATTAGAATTCTGAATAAATTGTGCAGATACTCTGCCTGCAAGGTAAAGCACAGGTCCCCACTGACGAGGTGTGGGCCATACTGAGTGGTCTCCTACCAGAGTAAAGAATGGGAAGGCAGGGGACGACTCTAAAATGGAGCAGCCTCACAAACACCTCAGTCAGGCAGGTGATCAAGGTCAACGTCAACAGAGATAACTGATGACATATTATATATGACATATGATGTAACATACAGGATATGCTGACATTCCTGACATAATGTGTGATAAGAATGGCATTTTACCTCTGTGGCCTTTCCTCTTCAAAACCCATAAATCCTTTGTAATTATAAGAAAACTCAGACAAATCCCAACTGAAGAATACTTTACAAAAAAATCCTGACCAATACTCCTTAAAACTCTCACGGTCATCAAAAATAAGGAAAGTCTGAGAAACAAACAGCAAAGAGGAGCCTCAGGAGACATGATTCAATGTAAGATGTATTCTGGAACAGAAAGCAGACTCGAGGTAAAAATAAGAAAATATGGATCAAGTATGGATTACAGTTAAAGGTAATGTTAACAGTATTGGCTCATTAATTCGGACAAGTGTATCATAGTAATAACGTAAGATGCCAACAAGAAATTGAACACTGAGAATATGGGTACTCTCTACACTAGCTTTTATTTTTTTCTATCTAAAAGTATACCAAAGTAAAAAGTTTATTTAAAAAAATCAACTTTCAAAGAGTCACATTTTTATTTTTTTTCAATCTACATAAAATCCAAATATTAACACTCATTTTTGAAACACTTACTTTAATTCTTTTTCTGTTTGTTGTAGTTGTCTATTTAGCATTCCATGTTCTTTTTTCTTGGCTTTTACTATGTCTTCATGATGAGAAAGAGTCTCCTTTGTGACAGTCAAGTTCCTATTTGCATGCGCTAACTGACTATTCAGAACATGAATTTGCTTCTCATTATGATATAGTTGGAAAAGCTGCAGCTGAATCTTATTTATTTTCAGCTCCTCAAGGAGGCTCTGATAACGATCTGCCTATAAAACAGTACAATTTAACAGCAGTAAAAGGTTTTTTCTAATCTGTCATAAACGCAAACATACCAAGAAACGACCTCTCACAAATTTTTGTGTCATTAAGAAAGCATTCTTGGTGTGCGCCAGTGAAGTGGCGGTAAGTCCCATCACCTCTCAAGCACAGTCCACTGAGTCTCAACGGCCTGGGTGCATGTTCCTGGGCGAACAGCCAAGATGAGCAACTAAAAAAAATGAATAAATATTTCTTCCTCTTTTTTCTTCCTGTCTGCCTAGGTACTTACCTTCAATCCTACCTGTGTACTTAAAATATATATATATATATATATATATATATATATATATATTCTTGCCAAAATTAGCATCATTTGGAGGAGGTTTCTAGACAAACCTGTAAAGTAAACCAGCAAACCAGAAAAGATTTTCTATTCACACACTCAGTGGCTTGGGTATAAAAACAGTAAAGTGGCATCTGCTAGTCTGGGTCCTTGTTCCACTTCTGTCTTGATTTGAGAGCTTAGCAAATCCATTGAAATTTCTGACATGAGTTTCCTCATTTAAAACTGAAGGAAATTATCTGACTTGTAAGGTTCCTAGCAATTTTAAATTCAATGACTTAAAAATTCCTGATAGGATCTAACTTTTCTAATACAATTAATATGACATGTACAATCCTAAATTTATTAAAAGGAAGAATTTCCTTAGCACGTGTATTATTAATACAGAAATAAAGAAATGGACACCTTGAGAGGAGAGCTTCAATGAAGTATTCCAAGAAACAGTTAACACTGCTGTCAACCAGGATGTTATAAAAATTATTACAAAGCTAGACTATTCTAATTCTTATTATACTGTTTAAAAGTTTTACAATTCTAAATTTTTGTAAGCTGTTTCTGTATATTAAGAATACTGTAATTCAACTTTCAACTTTCATTGACGCAACCCCTTTCCCCTGACAAAACTAAGGAAAAAACACAGCAAAATTATTAAGAAATGAGAAACATCATTAAAAAGGAACATATCCATCCCTTTCATTTATTTCTTCAAATATTTATTGGTTTGCTGCTATGAGTCAGGCCCTGTTTTATGTGCTGGGAATGTAGTAGTGGCAAAGACAGAAACAGTACCCGCTCTCGTGGGCCTTATCTAGTCATTCTAGTGATGGGAGCAGGGAGGAGAGAAGTCAGAGAGCAGACAACTAAGATAATTTCACACAGTAATATATGCTACAGAAGAGAAATCAGGGCAGGGAGGGGGTGCTAATTTATATTAGGGATGTGGACAGCAGGTGGCTGCCTGAGAAAACAGTTTTCTAATGAAAACTAGAATGAGCAACTATCAGCCATGAAACATCAGGCATATAACTGTCCGGGTAGAGGAAACAACAAAAGCTTGACTAGAAGGGACTGTGACATGTTCAAGAAATAGTAAAGGTCAATAAGGCAAGAGAGTAGAAGTGAAGGTGTGAGAGAAGAGGGGCAAGATCAGCAGACTGGATGGAAGACTAGTTTTCGGTACATTATTTCAGCCACAGACGGGGTAGCACAGCAGGCACTGTGACAGGGCATCAGGAAATGCCACAGAACAGCACTTGCAAAGCGCGGCAAAAGCCTCAGAAGGCTCTCCAGTGTCCTTCTGGGAGCCCCTATGGTCAAAGTTATTTCCACAATGACACAAAGACTGTCGTTTTCACTGTGCTGACGCCTGCACTGATGGTGTGAAAGTCAGTGGCAGTGTAAATGTCAGGTCTGCGCACAAGCAGCAAATATTGGTAAATACAACCCACAGGAGCAAGTTCTTTGGAAGTACTTAATAATTACAAGATATAAATCCATTCAGGTTAGTTTTAGTTAGGAAAAGCAGAAAATTTTGTAGTTCAGGTTAGGCGGACCGTATGTACCATTTTAAATGGAACAGTATTCTTCTTTCATATTTCTCAGCTACTCTGCTATTTTCATGTAAGTGTCAGTTTTGTCCTGTTTGAAAAACTAGGGTTGTCTTTAAAGCAGGATGAAAGGGGCAGCAGTTGAGTTGCTCCAGGCCCAGTGTGCTGAGGGGCCAAAAGCAGCTGCCCCTTCTCCTGCCCACATTAAAGACAGCCCTGCCACTGCAGTCAGCACTGTGACTGCTGTCTTGGCCCCAAGAGGAAACAGGAGAAGAGGATCCCCCACCCTAAGCGGGGCCCTTCATGTCTTCAGAGGGAGCAAAGCACGACAGTCTGGTCCAGTCGCAGGTAAGTACTGTGGGGGTTATCTCTCACACTATGGGGGTTACTGGGCATTTCTGGCACTGGGATGGTTAAAGTGGCAAGTGTTTTAGGCAAGACATTAGAGCGGGGCTTATAGGGGCGCCAGATTTGGTTTTTGCCTAAGATGTCAAAATTCCTTGTACCGGCCCTGACCGTTTGTATGAAGTTCTACCAGATTACTCACCGCTGCTATGGGGTCACCTAATGACATGGCATAGTTCTGACTTGCTGCTGTCCTGGCTATTCTGCTCCGGCTCAGATTGCTCCACTTCTTTCCCTCCCCTCAGTCACCAGCACATCACCCCGTCCCATTTTTGCCATCCCCATGTCCCTTTTTTGTCTTAAGGAAATATGGTCAGCCTAGTTCAGGATGTCCTGCTTATGTGGGGTGGAAAAAAAAAACAAAACCCAAACAGTGAAAAATTCATTATATAAACAGTCTATCTTTAATTAAAGTTGAACTTAATTTGTCTTACATTATTAAAATAATTTTTTCAGAAACTGAAAGCAAATACCTAGCAATTCTAATATACAGGAAATTTTTATATCCGATGTTGAATCTGTTACATCCCCACGACAACTTACCTCTTCTTTCTCTAATCTTGCATGTTTGCGCTCTGCAGCCACATTCTTTTTCTTATTGTAATTAAACTGTGCATCCTCTTCAGCTTTCTGTAACTTTCTTTTCTTTTCCTCATATTCTCCTATAAGCTCTCCTGAGGTGCTGATTTCCTCAAAAAACTGTGTTCTTTCTTTAGGTTTTTTCATTGAAATCAACTCTACAGTTCCCTTTCAAAAAGAGTCAAGTTTAGTGGTTAGCAGAGGAGAAGGGGACTGGGACTGGGCAGACTGTGTAAAAGGGGTCAATTATAAGGCAACAGATAGAGCTGAGCTGTTAGTGGTGAACTTAATGCAGCAAACACAAATGTGAATTTACAATAATGCACACCTTAAATCTTATGTTTAGTATAATGATACTTCAATAAAAATTTTAAAAAATCGGTAAAGTACACCAACATATGAATGTACTCAAGTATTTTCAAGTGATGACTCAAATAAACCACTATAGCTGCTGACCTGAAAAACCAGGCAGTTTTGTGCTTTGACTGTCACGCCTATCTTTTCCAGCTCCACTATGTAGGCAGAACGATTCACAGGACTGCCATTGAAACGGAATTCTGAGCATCCCCCTGAAACAAAAGAATGAAGTCTGTTATGGGAAGAATAAATAACAGACATACATCAGTAAATAATAGAAGTTTAAAAAATTCTTAACTGAAATGTCCAGTTATACAATAATATACATGTTAATAAATGCATTTGATTAGTCAATATTGAGTATCTCTGCTATTGCCAATGAGTAGGATACAACAACGAAAGAAACTGATGAAAGCCTGATTTCATGGAACTTACCTCCTTGTCACAGAGAGACAAAAATGAGGTAAGCAGGTTTACCTTAGTGGGCGCAGTCCACAAGCATCCCAAGGTCCCAAGTTTGTGTCCCAGAGCCAATGGGAGCAACCAAGATGAACAACTAAATAAATAAAATAAATAAAGTGTTTCTTCCTCCTTTCTCTTTTTGCCTGCCTGCCTCTGCTTGCCTTCATTCCTGCCTGTAACTTTTCTTTAAAAATAAAAGTGAGATAAATAAATAAAATATATGAGGAAGTATTAAGTGCTAAGGAGTGAAACAGAGCTATGAAGTCTATGTGGGAAGTTTCTTCACTGGAGAAAAAAGGTATTGCAGTTTTAAGTAGGATGGTACTATGATTTGAATATGTTGAAATCCCCCAAGGGTGATGGGTACTATTAAGTGAGGCCTTCGGAAGGTGATTAGATTGTGATGGTGAAGCCCTCATGAATGGTATCAGTGATCTTATAAAAAAGCCCACAGACCCCCCTAGCCCCTTCTGTCATGTGAAGATACAATGAGAAGCCCACAGCCCAGAAGAGCCTTCATCTGACCTCACTGGCACCTGATCTCAGACTTCCAATCTCCAGAACTATGAGAAATAAGTTTCTATTGTTTAAAATCCACCCAGTCTATAGTATTTTGTTATAGCAGCCCCAACAAACTAAGACAGATGGGCTAAGAAGAATAAAGCTAGACACATCACACTCCCTGATTTCAAAATACATGACAAATCTGTAATAACCACAACAGTATGATGTGGGTCTAAAAACTGACATGCAGAGCAACAGAGCGGAAAGTCCAACAGAAATCCACCTATCAGTTAACTCATCTTTCACAAGGGAGTCAAGGACACATAATGGGGAAAAGAGACTCTCATAAATAAATATTGGTTGGCGGCGGGGGGGCGCACCCTGGTGGAGCAGCAAGTAGGTCACTGGCCTCTAAAGGATGCAAGCTATATACCCCTGGGTTCAAGTCCTGAGGCCGGGGGCAACAACCAATGTGAACAACTAAATGAAAATAGTCTTTCTTCCTCCTTTCTTCCTGCCTATTGGCCTACTACTGCCTTCATTCACGCCTGCACCTTTCCTTTACATACATATATACATACATAAATAGTTGTGTGAAAACTGGGCATCTACACACAGCAGAATTAAATCAGATCCTTGTCTCACACCACACATAAAAATAACTCAAAATGGATTAAAGATTTAAATGTAAGACCCCCAAACCATAAAGCTACTAGAAGAAAACAGAGAAAAAGTTTCTTGATCCTTTTCTTGGCAATATTTTCTTGGATATAATAACAAAAGCTTAAGCAACAAAAACAAAAATTGATAAGTGGGATTGCATCAAACTAAAAAGCTTCTATCCAGCAAAGGAAACTATCAACAGAGTGAAAAAACAACCTACAGAATGGCAGGAAATATTTTTAAACCACATACTGGGGAAGGGGTTAATATCTGAAATGCATAAGGAATTCATAAAACTCAATAACAAAAAACCAAATACCCAACTTAAGAATGGATAAAGAGCCTAAGAGACATTTTCAAAAGATGACACAAAAATGGCCAAGAGATAAAAAAGAACGTGCTCAGTATTAGGAATCATCAGTGAAATGTAAAGAAAAATCACAATGAAATATCACTTCATACTTGTCAGAATGGTTACCAAAAAGATACAAGTTAACTGTTGGTGAGGATGTAAAAAGAGAACCTTTGTACAATGTTGGTGGGAATATAAATTGGTATAGCCGTTATGGAAATCAGTATGAGGTTTCCTCAAAAAACAAAAAACAGAACTACCTTATGATCCAGTAATCCCACCTCTGAATATAAATCCAAAGAAAATGAAATCAGTATCTAGAAAAGTTATCTGCACACTCATGTAACACTATGCACAACAGACAAGATATGGAAACAACTTAAATGTCCACTTAAAGTGTGAATAGATAAGGAAAATGTAGGGGGAGGATTGGCGTGTGTATTATCCAGCCTTACAAAAAAAGACAACCCTATTAGTTTTGACATCATGGATGAACCCAAAGGACATTATATGTGAAATAAGCTAGACACAAAGATGAATACTACATGATCTCATTTATATGTGGAATACAAAACAGTTAAAATAATTAAAGGAAAGGCAGAACTATAGTAGCCAGAGGATGGGAGGAGTGAAGAATGGGGTGATATTGGTAGAGGGATAAAAAATTTCATTTAGGCAAGAATACGTTCTGAAGATCTAACGTATAGCAACGTGACTACAGTTAACACTCCTTCAGATTCGCTACGCGGTACACCCTGGTGGCTTAGTCCACACACATCCCAAGGACCCTGGTTCATAACAGGGGGCCAGGGACGGGTTGAAGGGGAAGCTGGAGAGGAGAAGAAACAACCAAGATGAAGAATTAAATAAAATAAATAAAATGCTTCTTTCTGCCTGCCTGTCTCTGCTCGCTTTCATTGCTACCTGAACCTTTCATTTAAAAAAAAATTCATTATGAAGGTGTTCCCGTCACAAAAACCAGAAAATTCTAATGTGTGAGGTGATATACATATAGCAATTAGCTTGAGTGCAGTTATTTAACAATGTATATTAAAATACCAAGTTGTACACCTTAAATACATACAATGTTTGTTAATTACACCTCAATAAAGATGAGAAAAAATACATTTATGATGGTTTATTAAATAAGAAGTGGAGTAGGTGAGTAAATCCTTATTGAAAGGGAGACTTTGGGTAAAAACCTAAAGAAAGTGAGAAACTAAACAATAAAGACGTTAAGGTGATAAAGTACTGAAAACTGTGACTACACATCAAGGTCTGAAACATACAGTATTTCTAAAACGTGCTGTGACTGGATTGAGGAAGGTTAGTTAGCAAGGCAGCGTTTGTACTTAGCACCTCCTTCCAGCGGGGCCAGAACGAAATGGCAAGGATTGCACAAGACCAAGACACACCTATAAACAGAGAGCCTGTAAACTTCTAAACAGAGAAAAGAAATGTATATTAATAACAACTCTCAATCTTGTTTTTTTTAGGGAACAGATTTCATGAATAAAATTACAAAATACAAATTCCAATACTGTACTCCAGGTAATTTTTGGTGGTACAAAAATAAAAAATATGCAGAAAATTAGTTCATTGTTAAGAAAATCAGATGAACACACATAAAGAACCTCAGGAAGAACTTAGGACTTCTTTATCTTTGAGGTAGGTTCTCTTGTTCACCTTAGTCTAATAACCAAGCACAAAAATGCTACCTGACAGTAAGGGAATGTGAACAAATGTTTGCTTAGGAAGAGTCCCAGTGGAGAATCAGAGGTGTTATACAAGAGGGAAAAAAAAAAAAAAAAAAAAAAAAAAAAAAAAAAAAAAAAAAAAAAAAAAAAAAACGGATTTCAAGAGCTTGCTGTGCCCTGGAATAATAAATCACAATCGTCAAAGAAAGGAAAAAAACCAGGTAATCTGATTTAACTCTTGAAAACTCACATAACTTATCAGCAACGTCTACAAAAAAACATATCTTGGATAATCCTGGCAAAAAAAAAAAAAAAATACCTTGGATAATCCTTGCAAATGTTTTCTCTTTTCCACTTTCCTCCACGTACACAATTTTTACACTTGCAGAAGAAGAAACAGGTTTTCCAATATGTGCTCCATGAATAAGTTCTTGAATATTTTTCACTCTTAAATTAGCTGTTTTCTCTCCCATTACAAAACTAAGTGCATCCATAACATTAGATTTTCCTGGGGAAGAAAAAAAGTAAAATGTTTTCATTCTTTAAAACTTGCTAAATTTATTTAATGCATTTATTCATCTTTAAATCACCACCAATACATTTATCTGAAAAGGGTCAAATCTCACAAACTGGTTAAGACTAGAGACCCTGGTATTCCTAATGTCTGGATATTCACAACTGCACAGTAGCCAGATTCTGACCCAAGTCGTAACTATGCAAAGCCCACAAGGGGGATACATTCTGAGCTGTCATCAATTATTCATTATGATTAAAAAGCCTCATTCAGAGTCAAAGAAACTAGATCCTCAATGGAAGTAAAAAATGGCCATGTCTAAATAGTCCTGTCTTGTCTATGTTGAAAATGCATGTGACTGATGCGCCCTGGTAGAGTAGCAGTTAGGTCAGCTGCTTCCTCAAGAGTGAGTCCAAGTACATCCCAAGGACCCAGATTTGTGAACTGGGTCAGTGGGGAACAATCAATGTGAACAAATATAAAATAAAATAATATAAAATAATAATAACATAAAATAAAAGTGCTTCTTCCTCCTTTCTTCCTGCCTGCTTGCCTACTCACCTTCATTCCTGCCTGCACCTTTCCTTTCCCCCACAAAACAACCCATGAACAGTTTTGCATAGATCACAGGTTTCTTCTGTGCAGCTATGGTAGTTGTATAACACCATATGATCTAAATAGAAGGCTACAACTACGAGGATCTAAACCCCAGCTCACCACCATTATTATTAAACCATGACAAAGTATTTGACTTCTCTGAATTTTTTATCCCCATTTTAGAAAGATCAACCTTATATATACATATATGTGAACACTTATATAATACATAAATAAATATAGTTATATTATACACTAATTATAGTCAGGATTTTCCCAAGGGCTAGTGTAGGTTATTAACATATTCGTAATTTGTGTAAGAGGGCGGTGCAGAAAACAGCAGGTTTGAGACTGCTGTCTTTGGAAAGACCTGTTGACAAGGTTGGCTGGTATCTGGAGATTTTAGTTAGGAGTGTGGGGTGGGGGTCTCCACCACTCTGATAAGAACGTGTAAGAACGTGTACGGTGCCTCAGCGCACGCTGAATACTTGCTCTCCAGGAGTGTGGAATTTTGGTAGTGCTAAACTAAGGGCACCCATGCAACCCTCCCCAATGAAAGTCCTGGGCGATGAGTCTGAGGAGGTTCCTTAGTTCACATGTGTTGTCACTTGTTGTTGGAGCAATTAAGCCTGTTCTTTGTGACTCCACTGTGGGACGATCTCTGGAACTTTGTGTCTGGCTTCCAGAGTTCACACCGCATGGTTTTTCCCTTTGCTGTGTCTGTTCTGTTTTCTTTTACTACAATAAGTTATTATCCTTCGTATAACTACATGCTGAGTCCTATGAGTCCTCCCAGTGATCACTAAACTGAGACCAGTCCCTGGGATTCCTAATCCAAATGGCAAATTGTTTTCCAACCATGATCTCCACATTTGCTCTAAGACAATTTCCAAGGGGCAGTATCATTTCAGCTACTTGTATATCTATTAAACTTTTCACATTCCTTCCCTTATGTTTAGAAGCAATTTAAATTTTTAATGCCAAAACAGGAGTAAAACAAAAAGAATACTGTCAGCCACTGGAAACACGGCTTAGTTTCAGAAATGTATAATCTTTCTAAAAAAGAACTAGAAGTGGTTAAAATGCTGAAAATTTATTTAGCTAAGTCTCAGTTAACTAGTAGGTAGGAAACATGGCTTTTTTGAGCTGGCTGACAATCTGGTGAGAGAAACTAAGACAGCGCACATATAGGACAAAATAAACATTTAATAATCTGAATGATCAAATCGGATAGTAACAATTAAACAGAAACTGTTTTAGTTGATTTTTATGTGAAATGTTGCCAAAATAAACATTTCTCCTATTAATTTACTCAATTAATATTTATTGACACCTATGCTGCACTAGGTCCTCAGGGTACAAGAGCAGAACAGCTGTTACTCCTCCAGAGATGGTTCTGTTCCACCAGGAGAGCCAGACGAGAGAGAAAGACAACTGTACATCATAATAAGTATCTTGAGGAAATAAACTGGGTGATGAAACAGAAGGCCACTGGGAGAGGAAACTTCAGATAGGATGGTCAGAAAACATTTATTAAGTGCCTACCTGCCAATTTAACAATCATCTGCTAAAAAATATAGAGAGAATGAATCAAGTTTTATAAAGATCAGATCAAGGACCTCTGCTATGAATAATTTAAGTCAGACATCAGGAAAATAATGATTCTGGAAGAGTCATGTTTTAGGCCATCAGCACTCCCCCATCTCAAAGTCTCAATATTTTCCATTCATTTGCCCTCTTACCCAAAGAACTCTAAGTCCCTTTGGATTCCAACTCTGTATCTCTTCCATCTGCTCTTTCTTTATCATCCTTACTAAATCCTCCTTACATTCAAGAGCTCCCTAGCTGGTCTCCTCAGCCTTGACTTTCTGGCTTCCTCAAATTAATGTATTTATCCTACAAACATTTACTGAATACCTACTAGTGAGACACTACTTAGTGCTGGGGTTTAAAAACATACAGCATCTTAAGGACATACAGCATCTTAAACTGACGATCATGATCAATTTTTATTGAACTACATTTTTTGTCAGACTTTCCACATCTGTTACTTCATTCAGTCTTTGCAACAATCTTATAAGATATATTTCATTTGCATGTCATAAGCAAAGATGCAGAGGCTCAGGGTCAAACAGATCATATGTTCCAGAGCTAGGTGTTTGATTCCAAAATTTATATTCTACTCACTAAGAGAAGGAATAACAACACACTGTAATAAAATCTAAGACTAAAGAAACGCAATGTGCTATACAAACACTGACTGCTGGAGGCTCTGACTAGGCTCTGCAGAGCACCCTGGGTTACGTTTTAGAGGGTAATTAAAAGTCTGTGCAGCAAATGCTGGAGATAAACACACCAGTCTAGGTAAAGAGATTAGCTCCGGCCTAGGCACAGCCCCAGGCAGGCTCCCTCACCCTCTGCTTCCGCTTCCGCACTAAGGCTGCAATCTGTTTCACCTTGCTAACCCTCTTCTGGGATTACTGGCAACTGACCTTACAGTCAAGTTTTTCTCAAAAGCCAGTGCATAGCATTGACTCCCATGCACATTAGCATGATCCCTTGTTTGATGACAGGAGAGCCTGGTACCTTTCCTGTCAGACATGGCAAGTGATTACATACGGATGGACAGACTTACAGGCTGGACATGGCAAGACAGAAGTGAGCTGAAAGCTGAAAACTCTGAAAAGCCACTGAAGGATTTTAGGAACAGCAATTACTTTATCAGGCATTTATGATTTTCAGGCAATAAGCCAACAGAAAAATGGACAAAGGACAATTCAGATTAAAAAGTAAATTTGCATAAAAATACAAAAGGTCCTTCAACATATTAAAGGACTCTAAACTCAGTCATAATAGAAATGTAAATTAAAATGGTATTGAATAGATTTCTCACCTACTAGACTGGCAAAGCTCCAAAACTCTGAAAATGTATCCTCTCAGCAAGGCAGGAGGGAAACAGCGCTGTCATACACTGCAGTTGGGAGCACAGAATGATGTACTCACCACGGAGGGGAAATGTGGTATCCAACTAAATTATAAATCCTTTCACCCTTTGAGCCAGTAACTTGATTTCCAGGAAACTACAAAATGACAAATGCACATCAGAGACTTGATTATAGGTTGTTTCTAAGAGAAAAATAATGGAAACAACCCAGCACCCAAAGACTCAGGGAGCGTTTGGAACAGTCCACGAGGATTACACAGCAGAAAGAGAACACAGAAGGCGCATTAAGTGGGAAAAGCAATGTGCACAGCAGTATATACAGTAATAACGAAATACAAGCTTTTGTTTAAAGAAAAATAAAGAGTTGGGAATAATACGTATTTGCTTGCATTGCAAACACAGAAACAATGAAGGATGATCAGGAAACTCATTTGTCTATGGAGAGACAAAGACAGATGCCTTGCTAACCTTTCTGGACCCATTGCCCATCCTACTTTCTGCCCGACATCAAGAGGTTCTCATGCCTTTTGGCATCTAGTTGGATTTGGTCAATAGTATCAATGATGCCCAATAAAATCATAAGAACAATGGATGAACCAAATTGGAACTACAACAAAGACGGAGAAATTTCAAGAAAGCTCCAAACAGAAATCACAGCATTAAAGAACACAACAGCCGAACTAAAAAACATAGTAAGGGGACTCAACATTAGACATGAGGAAGCATCACACTGAGTAACTGAGCTAGAGAAACAGGGCAGTGAAAAACCCCAGCAGACAGGAAAAGAGAAAAAAGAATGAAAAGAAACAAAGACGGCATAAGAGACTTATGGGATACTATCAAGAGGAACAATAGGCATCGTAGGGGTTCAAAAAGGAAACGTGACAGAGCAGCAAAAACCTTACTTGAAGAAATAATAGCTGAGAATTTACCTAACCTGGGGAAGCAAACAGACATCCAGATCCAAGAAGCTCAAAGAGTTCCAGACAAAAGAAACCCACATACCAAGACATGTTGTAGTTAAAATGACAAAAATTAAAGACAGAGAATCTTAAAAGCAGCTAGAGAAAACGAGTTACAAGGGAACCCTTATAAGACTGTTTATGGGTCTCTCAGCAGATATGAAGGAAATAGATTAAAACTGCTGAAAGTAAAGGACTTCCAACAAGAATACTCTATCTTGATAGGTAATTGCTTAGAAATGAAGGAGTAATAAAGGGCTTTCCAGGAAAGTTAAAGACGAAACCAGCCTTGCAAAATATACTAAAGTGACTTCCATGAAAACAACAACAAAAAATCCAACCCTACATACTAGAAGTAACAAAAAACTAAAAATATTAAATGTAGAGGGGAGAATAAAAATATGAACTGTTAGAATGAGCTTTAGATGAACATGTTTTCTATTTGAAATAGGTTAGAAGCAAAACAGCAATGAGATATCATCTCACACCCGTGAAAATAACTAATATTCACAAGACTGGAAACAAGTCTTAGCAAGAATGTGTAAAGAAGAGAACCTTTCTACACTGATGGAGGGAGTATACATTGGTGGGAATGTACATGGGTGCAGTCATTATAAAAGCAGTCTAGAATTTTTTTAAAAAAATTAAAAATAGAATTCCACATGATCACGTTATCCCACTTTTAGGTATTTACCAGAAAAATACAAATTTGAAGAGATATTTGCACCAACATGCTTAGTGTAGCATTATGTAAGCTGCTAAGAGCTGTAAACAATCTAAATCCTACTGAGAGCTGAGTGAATAAATGCGATACACACATGCCACACACACACAGTGGAATCCTCCTCAGCTATAATGAATATGAAATTTTCCATTTGCAACAGCATGGATGGACATAAAAGGAATAACACTTAGTGAGATGAGTGAGAAGGAGAAAGACAGTCTATCATTTTATCCACGATGAAGTATACACAGAAATCAAATGAACAAATGAATCAAATTAAACAATAAATGTTTAGTCGATAGGATCAAATTAGCATTTACCAGAAGGAAAGTAGGGGGACAAATTGGGTAAAGGGAGTAAGTTACAGGACAAAGGACAGAATTGTTATTCACTAGTTGAACTTAAATGTATTATATACAGATATTGACTTTTGATGATACACACCTTAAACCTATGAAGTTATAATGTAACATTCCTTCAAGAAAATTAGAGAAAAAGAAGAAATCTTCAAATTGCCCTAATTTGAGAGTGCCCTGTGTCTGATTGGGGCACTGACTGATACAAAGAGTAGGGAGTTAGCAAAGTTTTTCCTTGTATATCTTTTAAAGTTTTAACTTCTGAAATATATATAGGTACATATGTATTATCTCTATATATGTATATGTGGGTTACCATATATATATATGTGTATATATATATACACATATATATGGATTACCAAGTTAAAAAACTGAATTTTAAAAATTCCCGTAATTATAGTAAGAAAAAAGTAAACTGGATATTAAATTAGCAACACAGCCATACTGAGAAATGATTTATTTCAAGGGACTTCAGATCACATAATTCTGACTATATTCTTAGTAGGAAGTACTATAAGGACCAAAAAGAAGTACAAAGGAATATTAAGTTTTCTTTAGCAGTTTCATTGTTTATGTATCTAGTACTAGCAGTTTCTTTATATTATAGATTAAAATAAGTAAGTAATTAAATTAGTACTACTAGGAATTAAGGTCTCCACTGTATGAACAAATATTTCCAATGACAAAATCCAAAAACAGAAAAGTTATGTTAAAACTGAATGGAAAATGCCAACATAAACTCAAAAAAAATTACATTACTGCAGCACAAAAAATGATCAAAATCGTATCACTCATTAGGAAAATGCAAATCAAAATCAGAACGAGATACTACTGCACACTAGGATGGCTGCGAGAAAAGACAGTGACTGCTGGTGAAGACATGGAGAAATTTGAAACCTCATCACTATCAACAGGATATATAATGGTAGTTACTTTAAATAACAGTTTGTCAGTTCCTCAAAATGGTAAAGAGCTACCATGTAACTGAGCAATTCCACTCCCAAGAATACCTCCCAGAGAAATGAAAACATGTCCACACAAAAATTTGTACCCAACTGTTCACAGCATTAATCAAAACACAAGATGGAAACAACCAAATGTCCACCAGCTGAGGGACAGAAAAACACAATACGGTATATTTTTACAAGGAAAGAAGTCAGACACAAAAGGCCATATACTGCATGACTCCACCTACAGGGGGAGAACAAGTGAATCCCTGGATGGAAATCAGATTAGTAGTTGCCATGAAAATGTTCTGCAGTTAGTGACGATGCATATACAACTCTGTGAATATGCTAATAAACACGAGTGAACTGTACACTTTAGGCTGAATTTTGTGGTATGTAAATTATCTTAATAAAACTGTTACAAAAAAAAGAACAAATCTGAAAAAGTATAATGTATTTTCTAGCTCCATTCACTGAAATAGCCCAGTCTCTGTTACCCAAAAACGCTGAATACTTGCAGTTCCCAGTCAGTGGTCTCTAATACCCTATGAAGAGAAACCAGAAATAATTGGAGAACTGGCCGATTTCAAGTCTGAGGCAGGGAAAACTGCAGATGAGCCTGGGAACTGGGACAACTTACACCAGAGAGCAAGGAAGCTTTCAAATAATTAATGAGGTCGTGACCAAAGGACACAGGAGACAGCTTGAAGGAGCTCCCACTGACTCAAATTATGACAATCTGAGCATCAAATGAATAATGATTTTGATGGATCAAAACACACCACCATCACCGAAAATCCATGAATGCATGATACTAACAGAAAAAAAGGAAGAGAAATTCATTTTCACCATTTAAAACTCCTTTCTTTGAAAGTACCTATTAAAAGGGGCAAGCATTCATCCTATTATTCCAGTATGAACTATATTTTAGGTTCATCAAACAACCCCAGTTAATGAAGGAAAACATTTTGCAAACGGGAATACTGTTGAATGAATTTAGAAAGCAGGACAGTGATAGAACAAAATAATTTTGCAAACCTTAATGAAATGTTGCTTCAGGCAAAATTATGAATTATGAAAACCATTTAGGTAAATGGTTGGGAGATATGTGTGTAATGCCAAATCGGCACTAATAACTCTGAACGCTAGTTAGAAAGGAAAAGCTAAGTGCACAGCGGAGACCTCACTGTCACCACCAAGCCAGGATCAATCGCTGCTGGTAAAACAACGCAATCAAAGTAGACACCACTTGTGGTGGAGTCTAGCCAAGAGTGTTTCCTTTGAGTCCATCGTTTTGAGTTATACCTTCTAGTGCACACAAGTAGAAGGGCTAGAGGAAAAGATTAAATCACATCATAAGGAAGCATAAGATATAGCGGAACATTCTATAAGAAAAGTGTTTTAATAGTTTCAACTAGTTCATGCTGTAAATAAAAGCACTGTGCTCAAGAGGTGTAACAGCTGATGTACATGGTTCTGGTTGGAAAATGGGGTGATCAAAGAACAATTTGAATCTACTGAGGAAATCTAAATTTTAAATGAAAAGATGGGGAAAACTGTTTGAAAACAAGTTAGATAGTAGCATGTACTGTATGATCTCATTTTCATTAAAGTGTACATAGAAAAATATCTATATGGACATGCCCTAAGTGAGAATGTTTTTACTTTCTATCTTCTAATTTTTATCACATATATGCTGCTTTTACAATAAAAATAATACTTTTAAGGGACTCAGCAGCCACCTTGTTTTTTTTTTTTTTAAAGAAACTTTTCCTATTTAGAACAATAAGTCATTTAATACAGGGATTTGAAAAATACAGAAAAGCATTTTAAAAATCACTTGGAAACCATACCACCAAGAGAAAACTGTTGATGAGAATGGCTACTAACGTTTTTCAAATGCCTTTTCCTCATCCCTCAAGAAAATAGATGGATCTTTTTTTCTGGCAGGAACAAATTAAGGTTACTCTCAGAGCAGTTAGGGGTTTGCAAACTCAGATAAAATTGCTGCATTAATCCGAGGAAGAACTGATGAGTGTGAAGCAAGGGAGTAGAGAAAGAAAAAGATTACTAAGGAGGTAGATGGCATGATCGTTAGTATATTTGCTGTGACAGGGAGAATTTATCAGCGGTAAAGGAAAATGTATTAAGATGACAGACATATGAAACACTGGGATAAAAGCATTCTAAATTCAAGAAGGAACAAATCCTAAACCCCCTGAAATGCAAATAGGTTTGGCCTGGGTAAGATAGGCAAAAAAAAAAAAAAAAAAAAATGACCAGAATATAGTAAATTAAATATGGGAGAAGGAAATATTTGAGAAATATGGAGGCTAGATCATAAGCGCTTTGTAACTTAAGGCAATGAAATATCGATTTTATTCCAAGTCCAGGGAGTAGCGACTGGAGAGTTTTAAGCTCAGGAGTGCTTTAATTTACAGATTCAGCGTTTAAAGATGCTACTCTGAGAAGACACAGCAGAGAGGCAGGAAGCAGGCACAGAGATCTGCAGGAAGCTCTAGCAGCACTGACTATGTCATTGCAGTGAAGAATTTCAAGGAACAATGAGATCCAAGGTGTACTTCAGAAGTAGAACAATTAGGATTTATAGACAATTAGATGACGGAAGACAGGTATAGAAGGAGGAATCAAGAATTAATTCTGAGTTTCTGGTCTGTACAAATGAGCACCCCTTGTTGACCTGGTAAAGATGGAGTAGAGAAAATTACTCTTTCTGATTATATTGTTTTAGCTGTCTACTAGAAATAGGAAAACTAAACACTGGATACCACAGGCTGGAAATATCATTTTCAAAGTCATTAAGAATGGCATTTCCAGCTATGAAACTGGGTAAGATAACCTGAGAAAATAAGAGACAGAGGACATGACCAAGGGGAGCACTCCAGTGCTTACGAGATCTGCAGGAGAAGACCCCAAATCTGAGGGGTAGCCAGTAAAACAGGAGAAAAGCTTGTTGGTCGTCATGAAGTCCCAGAGGCAGTGTTTCAAGGAAGGAGAGAGGACATGATCTACCTTGCCACTGACAAGAGGTACTCGCTTTGATCAACTTCTTCAAAACAACACCAGCACTCCTGTCCCTCTCATCTTGTTTCTTAAAACTTAACTTTCACATTCTAGTCAGTCTTCACATCTCGTTTGCTGCCTTTCTCTGCACTTGAATCTGAGTTCCATTCAGGCAGGGGTTTGATGGGTCATCACTGTGAATCCCAAGCAGCTTAAACCAGTAGACGGTTCATAGTAGGTACTCTCATTGAACAAGCGAAATACTGACAGAATGGCACAGAGGATGAGAATAAAGACCTGACCATTGATTTTTATAAGGTACTGGTCAATAGTGACCTCAGTAAGGGTCATTGCAGTGGCATTTGTGGCTGAAGACTAAATCAAGAGGGTTGAGAAGAGAACCCCAAATTTGCTATACTGATAAGAAAAATGGTATGACAGCCTGAGGAGATAGTGAGGTGCAAGGGCTTTTTCCCTAAGCACTAGATTCTGGAGTGAGTCAAACACACAAGAAAGTGGATAGAATTTTATAGCACACATTTGTCGGGGCTGAAGGAAGGGACTGCAAAGGATTGAGAAATAGAAAGAAACAGACCAAGACAGAAAGAAA
>RJWH01006284.1:0-57665 GCA_004363575.1 Solenodon paradoxus
GTGCCCGACACTGGGAACATGGTATCAACCCGTCCATCACTGCTGACACACTTTCATCACTGATCACAGCCCCCGCCCCCCCCCCCAGGTTTTCCCATTCGTGACTAATAAGCACTTTGTGGGTAAATATTCAGAGATGGTGCCAGTACCTGATTCCTCCCAGAACCTCCCTCCCCAGCTTCAGCATGGCTTCACTGCTTCTTTGTGCCTGAATCAATACCACATGCTGGGGACAAATGGTATTTTTATTTCCTTTATTCCCTCTATGTTTATTATTTGCCGTGTTATATGTAGTTTATATTCTCGTGTTAAGGAAGAGCTTCCCTATCTGTCATCTATCTATACCTGTGTGTCTGTCTTCCTCTCTCCCTTCTCCCTCCCCTCATGCATACCATACATCAATTTCTATGCCTATGTAATGTATTTCTTAATGAGCTCATGTTGCACCCTGGTTGGGTAGAGGTTTGGTCAATTGCCTCCAGCTGGTGCAGTCCACATGCATCCCAAGGGCCCAGGTTCAAGACCGGGGGCTGGGAGAACAACAAAGATGACCAACTAAATAAAGTGCTTCTTCCTCCTCTCTCTTCCTGCCTGCATCTGTTGCTTCATTCCTGCCTTAACCTCTCCTTTAAACAAAAAAAAAAAAAGAAGACTTCATATTGATTTTTTCAATTCCAACACCTTAGGGCTCTTTCTAACCTTCCTAAGTATAGAAAGTATACTCGATCTTTCCATCACCCCCACCTTTCCAAAAGCCATAACTACTAGACACTTGCCTTGCAACCTTCCAGTTCCTTTTCTATGTAGACAGATGATATATAGATGTATGACTAGGTCAGCAGGTAGATAGAAGCTCTCTGTTTTCTTCCCCTCTCTCCATCCCTCCCTCCCTTGACACAGGGAACGTACAGTCAGCGCTGTCCCCATATACGCAATGCTTCCCTGCATGCCGGTCCAGCGTCCAGTGTCCAGTACCTGCAGCTCTTTCTTGAGCCTTTTCTCTGGTCTTTAAAGCTTGCTTTGCCAACTTGGGCGTCAGAGCAGAAATGCCGAGACAAAAGCGTAAACTTCAGAACTGTCTTGTCTCTCGAGAGATGACCGCTCCCTCATGCTTGAGCAGCACAGCTTGGAGATGGGGCTGCGGTTTCCCAGAACCTGTGTCAGGGCCTGCTTCCAGTTTGCAGATCTTTCCATGTGAACATCCACCCATCTGCCACGGGGTATTTTAACTGCAGCCTTGCTGATCAGTAGCTAGATTGTTCTCAATGTCTGATTTTTGCAATCAACGCCACAAGAGACATCTTTTTCTATCACTTTTATGCTCTGCATTCAGCCACCCTTCAGAGCAGCTCGTTAGGAAAATGTGCAGCTTGATCTTTGTCCATTATTACCATCACACTGAAGAATAAAAGAATGAACAATGAAATCAGCAATGCCAAGCAGCAGCTAAACGGGTGCAAACAAATTCCCATGCAAATAATTGCATTCACAGTGCTTGGCAGTTGGATCACAAGCTTGGAAAGCAATGACCTGTGGCCTCAATATGACCTTCCTGCTGGGTCTTTGAGGCAAGAGCAGTGGACAAGACAGGTTTGTGCAGAATCTCGTCCTAAACAACAGTCTGAAGACCTTCGAGGCGGATTTCAAGGTAGATCAGGTGGGCAGCCCCCTGGGGCTCGTGGAAAAGTGTCTGGGACACGGGAGTGCGGCGGCCGCCAGCACAGGCTCCCAGGCTGCGGGGCGGCAGCATTGCTGCGAAAGTACACAGCGTCCTCTGCTGGACATAACTAGCCATCAGCCCTGGCACCACCTGGATCCTGTCTATTTTTACAGTGAGGCGATCGTGTGATCATGGCATTAGACATGATTGCCATGGGGGGTGGGGTTCATTCCCTTCTCTAAATTTTCCAAAACAAAACTGTATTGTTTTCAGTGGTAAACAGTAAAATTACATTTAATTCCTTGGCTTGAATTAAAGTCTCCTTGAGGCTCCGCTATAGACAGAAAACGCGATCATCCGGCATCCTAAATGGGATTCCGTTTCTCTTTCCTGTCTTAATGAAAGGGGATAGAGTCTGCTCAGAACCACCGGTTCCATATTGCCAGAATCCTCCTCCAACTCGGTGGCAGGACCTAGCAGACGTTGCTTCTCTAAGCATTTGGCGGTTTGCAAAAGCTTCCTCACGTGCTCCCTCTGTCTCTGCAGCCTTACAAGGCGATGCTGTGCAGTCCACACCATCAAGGGTCTCTTGCCCTGTCTCTTGAGCCTGGTGGTTATTGAGCAAGGGATACAGAAAACACATCAGCACTGTCCCAGTGCCAAGTTTAGGCCTTGGGAGGTTTGGTGGTTTCTGCTGAGCTCTCAGACCCCTGCCCCAGTGCTCTGACCAGACGCCAGGCCAGCCTCTGGAGGCTGGGAGAGCTGTGGAACATAGATGAGACAGATCCTGTCCAATTCTCCAGTTCACTGAAGACACCTGAGTAAGCTCTGCAAGACAGAACCACCATTCCACGACACTGCAGAATCGCACATTAAGGAAATCATTGTTCTTTTGAGCCATGAGAGACTACATTTGAAAGGTCAAGTTCAAATCTCAGCCTCTCTACTCATTGTTTGACCCTGGGCATGTTACTAAACTTTTCTAAAGTCCCAGTTTTCTTTCTTGTAAAATGAGATAACACGTACGTCTGAAGGTTTTTGTGGGTTTTGAAAAGGTCCTGTGTAGAAAGCACACGGTGCGGTTCCTGGAGTGTAGTCGCTGCTCAATAAACAGACAGGTTCTAGTTGTGACCAATGAACAGTGACACGGGGGTGTGACATTTGGAGAGTGGGGGGAGGGAGCAGGCAGGTAAGCTGAGGACCCTCCTCACACAAGAGCAAGGGGGGTAGAGTCCTCTTCAGCTGCTTTGTGCCCTTTTTTATCCCCCTGATGTCCTATCCTCCCTCCTTGAAGCTCTCTCCTCTCCTCTGGTCCAGGAGGTGGCTCGCCTCTGCATTGCAATTCTGTCTGTTTACAGTCTTCCAGAGTTCCCTCGAACTTCTCGTCTGTAGATGGCACCCTCTCTTCGCTTCCCATCACTGTTAAAAGGTTTATTCACTTTCTTCTACCTTTGATGTCATTTCCAGAAAACGTGGAGGAAGAAGATAGCGCTTCGCAATCTGCATCTCGAACAAGAATCCCCGTGGACACTAGCCTTCCGTCCCTCTCCCTTCCTTCTAGATAGGACCATCCCGGGGCTGGGAATCGCGGGGTAAGGCGTTGAATGTGTTCTGTGAGTACAGCCCTCCCCGCCTCCAGGGGAAAGCTGTCCCCTGGCCAGTGAATGGCTTGTGCATGGGACGGTGGCTGTGTCTGCAGGGGGTCCGTGGAGGTGGGCCAGATGTGCGCAAGCCACAAGCCTTAGCCATAAGCCCTGCCAGCTTGGACTGATGGGCTTGGCTTAATGGCCTCTGCTGCAGACTCCAGTGGCTTCCAGCTCGTCCCAGATCCAGGAGTGGATGTGAGAGGCCCACTCCGCAGAGCCTGGACCGGTCAGTAAAAGGCAGGGGAGGACTGAGTAGAACAGACAACCACTCCTGGGTCCTTCCAGCCTCTGTAAGTGGCAGGAAGAGTCCATGTGGTCCCATCTCCCCATCCCCCATTTGTTCGTCCACAGCGACCTCTGAGTCCGCCAACCGTCACTGACACGAGTGTCCTACGAAACCTTCGGCAAACCTGGGTATGCCACCATTTCTGGTAGCATTACCAGGTGCTGTCCAGGGCACCGTACGTATGTTGTTGTTGACTATTCTAAGTGACCATGAGGAGGTATATGATCATCCCCGTTTTTTGAGTGAAGAGACTAAAGTGTAGAAAGACTGAATCACCTGCCTCAGGCCACGCAGGGCTTAGGTGACAGGGCCAGGGCGGGAACCCGTGGAAACTGGTCCAGAGTCATTGACCCAACCACCCTGCCATGGGACTAGCGCCCCTTCCAGAGCACCATGCCCAGTCCTTCCGCCACGACAGAGTCACAGAGTCCGTCCCTAAACTGTGACCCTTCTGAGGCAGATAACGCAGTGGTCCAACACTCGCCTCACCCACCAAGGCCGATCTTGCTATTTCTGCGGCCAGAGAACCAATCTACCATCAACAGAGCCCAACAGAGTCCCCACAATGGAACCCTCCTTGTCACTCACTTGGTGGCAAGTTATTCACATTTTTGAAGGAGCAATAATTCATCTTGACTGGCATTGGCGCATGTCCTGGGTTCTGGTTTCCTTCTCCTGCCAATGGGGCCTCAGAGAGCGCCATTTTCCACGGGCCTCTGACCCACTGACCCAGGATCATGCACACCGGTGCACAGGACCAAGGAAGCTGGCATAGAGCAAAGATGCCACAGCGAGCACGTGACCATGGAGTTCACTGGTCCTATCACAGACCACATCACCCCAAGCTGATGGCTGGCGAGAGAGATGAGTTGCCACGGAAGTGTCCTGTGATGATGCCCGGTGGGCACAGGGCATTGTCTTTAAGGACATACTTCACTCTTAAATCAATGACCGGTATACGGTCTGTTAGAAAGAAAACACGTGTCTAGAGACCAAATGGATTGAGGGTGGCCTTCACTGTCATCGTCCCCAGTGAGACACAGGGGAGACTGGTCCTCCTCGCCTGCGTCATCAAGGTTTTCGGGTTGAGAGGCCATGGTTCCCAGGGAGGGCGTGCTTCCATGAGGGGGCACAGCGATGCCCACTGGATGGTAAGCAGTAGCTGTCACCGGGTAACTTCAGGTTCCTTGTCGGAAATGGGCAGGCAAGAAAGCTTCCGTCTGGGAGTCAGGGCTGTCGGGGTCAGGAGCCCAAGGAGGCAGTGGACCACTGCTAGCGAACAGGGTGCCCAGGGTCTGTCTTGCTAGTTCCCCTGCCCAATTTTGGCGATAAATGGACAAGCAACAGCTATGGCCTGAGAAGGGCACCGTGAGCAGGGACCCTCAGGCATGGGTCTGGGTCGCCCCACCAGATAAACCCGCAGGTCAGCATAAGTGCTACCAAGCGGACTCGGGAACGGGGAGCAGAGGAAGGAGGTACGTGGCGTCAGCTGCAGCCGCAGGGCCGGCAGCAATGTCTGAGTAATCTGTCCCACTCGTCGCTGCCTTAGAGGGTCTGTGGGAGAAAGTCTAGCCAGCAGCTGCAGCAGCTGTTCCCACGTGGGCAAACTTGTTCTAGGAGCTAAGTGGGTCCAGCCCACACAAGCGGTGGACTGGTGGCTGCCGTGAGCACCGCCCAGAGGCTCCCTTCGGGAGGCCATTGTCCCCTGCTGCCTGCTAAGTGCTCGTAACCCAGCCCCTTGGAGGAACTGCCTTGATCAAAAGCAGCTGTGTCACCCAAGGTCGTGTTCCCTCCTTGGGGGCAGCCCACATCCATTGTGACTGATGTCAGGGTGCATCTGCTTTCCAGGAGCAGTGACACGTCTTTTCGTCACTATTGTATTCTCAGCACAAGTGGCGATGTTCCTTCAATAAAATGAATTATGACAAAAAGAAAAGAAATATTGGTGGAATGAATAAATAGGCTAGAAGAGATCTACCTCATCCTGGTACAAAATTTCCCCTAAATTATTGCAATAAGATGCTTTATCTGCTCCACCTTACCCCACTCACCATTGCCAAATCATATTTTGAAAATATCTCCCCTGCTCAAGAACGGTCAGTGGCTCCCCACTGCCTGTAGACAGTCTCTTTGACCTGACATCCAGGCCTTGAATCAGCTTGTCCTGGTCTTTCCGTCTGACCTCTCCTTTCAATTCTTACAGATGTCAGCCCGCCAGCTCACTCACCGGGCCACTACCCTTCCCCAGGCTCCGCAATGGGCTCCTCTTTTCATACAAATGCTTCCTATGAAATATCCTACATCTGCTAACCGCCCTCCTGGGTCTTTCCAGACCCTGTACATCTAAAATAGCAAGGAACACCAAGCGGCAATTAAGAGTCCCAAGTACTGTTAGAGGGCCTGGGTTCAGATTTCAGCACTGCCTCTTCCTAGCTGTGTGACCGGGGCAAGTCATCTACCTCTCTGGGCCTCCAATTCTTCATCTGTAAAGTGGGAGCAATAACAGAACTTACTAGCACATCCTGGTGGCATAGCGATTGGGTCCACTGTCTCTGGCAAAGCAAAATTCACAGGCATCCCAAGGACCTGGGCTCCAGTGGGGAACAACCAAAGTGAACAACTAAGTAAAATAAATAAAGTGCTTCTTCCTCCTCTCTCTTCCTGCCGGCCTGTCTACTTGCTTTCCTTCCTGCCTGCACCTGTCCTTAAAAAAAATAAGAGAATTTACCTCATAGGGAAATAATGTGGGGTGTTAAATGAGACAATCTGAGGAGACAGGCTAGAACAGCACCTGCCTCTCAATAAACACGAAACATCAGCTATTTATTCATCGTCATCCTTTAGGGGGAGGTCAGCACACTTTCTATAAAGGGCTCGCTAGTTACTATGTCAGACTTTTCAAACCAGACTCTGCTGAGGTCCCTCCACTGCTGTGGCCGCTGCAAACAGGCAGGCAGAGTATGTAAATGAGCGGCGGTGGCTGTGAGCCAATAAAACTTTATTCGGAGAACAGGCAGCAGACTGGATTGGGCTCAGATGCCAGGGTCTGTCCACCCTGCTTTGGGAGTTCCCGTCTCCCAGCAGAGTAAGTTCTCCCTGCATCTCGGAATATTCCCACAAAACAACACGCAACTGGCGTGTGTTCAGCCCCCGCCCCGCCGCAGCCTTTGGCCCAGCGGCTGCGAGGCAGCACGTGGGCAAGAGCGGAGCATGCGTGCTGTGAGCAGACAGACTTCGGGTGCCTAGGCCACCGGCTCCCTGGGTGACCTGCGCAAATAATTTCACCCCGAGTCTCCGTTCTCTCGGCTGTAAAGGAGAGGTTATAGCAACACGAGCTCACGCAGCTCCTGAACCCTGCGACGTGCCAGAGAGAAAAGCCCCCAGTTGTTGTTTTATTGTTGCTGTATGTTAATAACCTCCCAGCCAAAGCTTCTGTTGTTGCTCATCATGAACCTCTGATGATGCTCTTCGCTGCCACCACAGAGCTCCCCGACTCCAGAAGCCCTGCTGTCGTCGTCTCTGCACCCCTCCAAGGCTAGGGACATAGTGGACTGACCCGATGACCGAGCTGGGATTTACTTACGACTGGGGGACGCCTCCGATCCCGAAGCCCACCAGGCCCCGGAGCACCAGGATCCAGCTGTACACGGGTGCAAAAGCACTCAGGATGCCATAGTACAGCGTCCAGAGCACGCTGATCTTCAGCCCCTGCGGAGAAGGAAGACACAGTCACAGGGCGTCTCAGCAGCTCCAGCCACATGGCCCCGGAACAGAATGAAAGGCACCAACAGGGTTATGCTCAAGGGTTATCCACGCCGCCAAGGGGGTGCCAGGGACTCCCTGTGTGAGTGCCAATCCCAGAGGGTCATGTGGGAGAAGTGGGGGACCTTTTGGCCGTCTCTATGATTGACATTTAATAACCAGGACCAGGGATGTAGCTGCCCCATGGCAGGAGGCCCAAGACTTGTCCTGGTCCCACATCATCTTGAATTGAACTTCCCCACTGAAGCGTCATGCAGCTGACAACACCTTGACCTTGATTCAGTGCTGCCTGTGAACAGGATCTGGAGAAGAGCACAGCTGGAATGCACACTTTATCATGAAGGCAACTTCAGGTAAATCAGAGAAAGATTGTACTGTTTCATCTGTAACTTTACACAACTGCTCATCATTTTAGACAGCCTGTCAGCCTGTTTCCAGTGGCAGGGCTGCGGTATCCGAGCCACAGAGGGAGCATTTCATTTCCTTCCTTTCCTTCATCCTGGCGTTTCTACAAGTGCTGTGAAGACACTGGTCAGAATCTCCTTCCAAAATGTCAAATAGTAGAAACAAGCATCGACGCTATCCATTTAAATCCAAACTGATTTATAATCAGTAGCAACATTAACTGCTTCCTTTTTATTATAGAGACAGGGATGTGCGGGAACATTTCATCATGAAAAGAAATCTTATTAACGACGCCCTTTTAGACAGGTCTCCCTCACATCACAGTTAGGGGATTATAACTGATTTCTATTTCACATGGTGTGAGTAGGTATTTTATCTTTGAAATTATTTTTGCATAATAAAAGGACATTGTTAACATTTTTAGCCCTCTTTTGAAGTACAGGGGACACTGATTTGATAGGGTTGGGAGTCACCGAGGAATATATTCTGCAAGATAAACATGGTGCCTATTCCTGGAAAGTGGATTCCTCTTAGATCTTGAGGAAAAATTAAAGGTGAGCATAATTAGAATGTTATTTTTATATCACAATTAGCATGAACTCAATCATGGAGTAGAATGCAAGCTTCATGTGCACTCAGGCCTGCTGCATGGGGTCGGCTCTCTCTCCAGACCTCGGGGGTCCCTGCCAGAGACCCCTGTGTGATGTATACTGATTTAACTTTAAAATCTTCATCTGATTTAAAAGGGAAGAGAGAGGAAATTCAGAGGTCAACCAGATGATTCCAAGTCTTTGGGGAAATGACTTCATGTAGCAGAGAGAATACTTTAAATAATTTTGCATCGTCTTGCCAGAAAGTGAATATTTTTATATCAATCTTTTGATTATATTGAAAATAAGTATACACGTGGTATATAACATCTTCTCTGAACCTACCAATCTTTCTCTTAACAGGGAGGGCAGTGGAGCCAGAGAATTTAATAACACTGTTTCGTTTTCATTGTATTTATTTTTGTAAATAGTTCCTATTTAGAGCAATTATTATGACTTCTTTTTGTTTTTAAAGGAAAGGTGCAGGCAGGAATGGAGGCAGTCAGGGAAAGAAAGGAGGAGGAAGCACTTTTTCTTTGTTCAGTTGTTCATCTTGATTGTTCTTCCCTGGTCCTGGGATGTGAACCCAGGTCCTTGGATTGGAAATGAACTGTGCTCTTGGATGGAGGCAGTGGGCCTAACCTCTACTCTGCCAGGGTGTGCTCATGGGTTTTCCATTTTAAACTCTCTATAAAGTTTCCTTTGTTAAAAAAACAATGTGTTGAGCATGCCTTGGTGGCTTAGCAGCTAAGTCATAGCGTCTGGCTGGGTTGTCCGTGTACAGCCTGAGGATCCAGGTTTGTGTCCTGGGAACAACCAGGACGAATGATGAAATCAAGTAAATAAACTGCGTCCTCCTCCCCTCTCTCCCTGCCTGCTTGCTCCTGCTCACCTTCATTCCTGATTGCACTTTTCCTTAGAAAAATATGTGTTTAAATGTAAAGACAAGTTGATAAGAAAATATCAGGTACATAAACGAAAAGGCAGCACAGGAATTTCTAAAGCCTAGGAAATCCCGGCTCTTGCAGTGATGATGAAGCCACCCGCCGGCCTCCTGCGCGGGACGGGACGGGCACGGTGGCACTGCCACACACCAGCTTGACTCCTTCCTTTCGGCGTCACAGTTATTCCTTCTCAGAAGCCAAGGAGTCTTGAATCAGACACAGGATATAATGAGTAGTAGGGAAAATAAAAGGAAGGAAGAAAAACAGAAGAGGAGAAAAAAGAGGAGAGAGAGATGGCACCCGGTCTGGGGTGTGGGAGATAAGCTTCCCGAGGGGGCAGCCTGTGAGGGTGAAGACAGCCACAGTGACCTGTCCTGTTGCATCGCAAATCGCAGCTGGTCCTGCATTTGCCTGCCAGAGCCGGGGCTTTCCTGTTGCCTAGAGGCACAGACACGGCAGACAGCCCCACCCAAGCGTGGCTGGGGACACTGCAGAGGCGCCTAGGACATCTCTGTGCTCCGGTGTCTGATAGCTCCTTGCCTTCTCGTTGGTCCTTCCCTCCTTCCTCTCTCCTTTCTTTCCTTTCCCTTCCTCCCTTCCCTCCCTCCATTCCTTCCATATCATTTATTAAGCATCTTTTGTATTCCCGGCTCTAGAGACAGATGCATAGACATTATCTATTCATTAATTGTATCATCCACTCATTCATTCAATAAAGAGCATGTGTGGAGTGTCTGCTGTGTACCAGACGCTCGAGAGACTGTATTATCCGTTCATTCGGTCATTCACTCAATATTCATGCATTGAACACCTGTCGTGTGTCCAGCATTAGGAGAACCGATAGATGTAATCCATTCATCCGTTCGAGAAGCAGGCACCGAGCCCCCGTGCGTGTCGGCGGTGTGGTGCTAGTCCGTATTATTCACTCATCCATCCACTCACAGTGCGCTGAGCGCCTGCTGTCTGTTCAGCACCAGGCTTGTCCGAGGTGACAGCAGGCAACGTGACTCAGGCTCTGACTCCCTGGAACTGTCGTTTGCCTTTAAAAATCGCTGTGATGTTGTTATACTGGATCCTCACAGCGACTGCAGAAAGAGGCTGCTATTTTCATTCCACCCTTCAAGTCAGCACAGCCAGGGCTGAAGCCGTTGAGCAGCCTGTCTGCAACGAGCAGCCTGTGCTGGACTTTCCACCTTGAAGGCCACATTTTGAGCCATTCCCATCCCCCAGGTGTTGATGGCTCCACATTCCCTCTGAGCTGAGCAGGACACACCTTGTGCGACGCTGCCTCACAGGCAAGGACTGTGGGCTGGGTGGAGGGAGAGGAGCTTGAGCCTCTCCTCAGCTCTGCTCTGCCCCAGAGTTACTGCCCCAGACGGCGACCAGGCTGCCAGATAAGCCAACTTAAAAAAATAACTCTCTCACTGCTATGCAAAATATGTTGTTTTAGAGAGGGAGGCAACCTCTCTGAAACCCAGGAAGCACTGTGCGGGATAAGCAAAACACATCCCGGCCACCCTTGGCTCACAGGTCACCAGTGTGCAGCCTGGAGCACGTTTGACTCCTGTTTCGAGAAGCTGCAAGTCTCGCTCGCACTTGGGTGCCAGGCCCAGATGCCTGAGGAGCATGCTGAGCTCATCATCAGGAGCGCCACTCAGTCACCCCTGCTTGACTCAACACCCTGGTGTCCTCCGATCGTGCACAAGTACGAGGACCGAGGACCGTAGTCACTAGGCATGGGCCCTGGGGATCTTCAAAGAGGGGACTGAGGGCCTACTGCCTGCCAGCCAGCTGGGGGAGCGTCACAGGGAGAGCCTGATCCTCAGTCCTCCCTGCGGGTGGGCCAGCATTCCCTGCAGAGGAGACTGAGCCCTGAATCTGGGGCGACCTCCCCCCTCGGGTCCTCTAGCACTGGAGGAACGCTCCAGGCCGCTCCAGGCCGCATCTGCTTGGGGTGGACACGTGCAGCTGATCAGTTGAGAATTCAGCTATGTCTCCCAGAAGACACCACATCTTCACAGTGGCCTTGGCACCGGGAACATGGAAAACGGATCAGAATAATAATTTATTTTTTTTAAAGGAAAGTGCAGGTAGGAATGAAGGTGAATAGAGCCAGGCAGGAAGAGAGAGGAGGAAGAGGCAATGTTATTCAGCTGTTCATCTTGGTTGTTTCCCCACCTCTGGCCCCAGGTCTTGAACCAGGGACCTTGGGATGTATGTGGACTGCACCCAGTGGTGTGCTACACCGCTAGGCCACCAGGGTGCAGCATAGGAGACATTTATGAAATGCTGCCTCTGTGCCAAGAACTTTCTGTGCAAGGACTCGTTTACTCCTCATGACAGGCCCAGGGGAGAGACAGTTTTTTAATCCCATTTACAGACTAGGAAACTGAGCACAGAGGGGTGGATTTGAATGCAGCAGTCCAGCCTCAGAGCCCAGGCTTTTCACAGTGATGGTTTGTTAGTATTTCACTTGCCCAATGATTCCGTGGGCACTAGATGCATTGAGAAGCATTGAGATGAGGGTGGAGCGGTCCCAGGTGGGAGAGTAAGACGAGGAGAGCCAGCTCCCCGCAGCCCAGCGTGGTGCCGCACACACCCTCTGTGGAGCCTGTCCGTCATTCTCCGTGCGGGATGGTCCTGGGCACTGCAGGAGCAGAATCTCAGGTCTCCTCCCACCAGAGACCAGGTACCCCTCCCCTGAGTCGGGACAAACAAAACACAGGACTCCAGACAGTGTCAAGTGTCCCCGGGGCGGGAAGCGGGGAGCAAAACACCCTGTCCCTCTCCAATGAGAACACTGTTCTAGAAGATGCCAACGTGTGTTCAAAAGTCACAGGATCTGGTAAGTGCCATCACTGAAAGTCCATCTACGAGTCTTTTTAAAAGTCAAGCTTAGGTGTGCCTTGGTGGAGTAGCGGTTAGGTCAGCTACCATCTGCCAGCGCAGTCCCCTTACATCTCAAGGACCCGGCTTCGAAGACCGTCCCAAAGACCTGGGGCCGGTGGGGAACAACCAAGATGAACAACTAAATAAAAATAAATAAAGTGCTTCTTTCTCCTCTCTCTTCCTGCCTGCCTGCCCACTCGCCTACATTCCTGCCTGTGCTTCTCCTTAAGAGTAAATGGCCAAGTGTGTAACTTTCCTCTCTGAGGCACATCATAAACATGGAGACATCTATGCATCTATGTTCTGTAGGGTGTCTCCTGAGAGCACTGGAGGAACTACAGACATTAGTGGCAGAACAAACATACTCTGGAAGTTGGGATCCTAAGTTAACAGCCTGCTGGACATTTAACAGGAGAGTCCCTCGCTGGTCTGGAGAGAAAGAGTGACAGAATGTGGAAGCAAGGAGATCTGATTCCCATCCGTCCCACTCGGTCACAAAACATTTATTGAGTGTCTACTACAAAGTGGGTGCTGTGCCGGGCTCTGGAGCCACTCCAGTGAACCAAACAGGCACCACGCTTTTACTCACAGTTTACCAAACTCACCCGCCTGCCTGTCTGTGCCTACCTGTCTGCGCCCACGGCAGGCGTCACTAATCAACCACAGCGCCGAGCCATGTGACGCTCAGCTCCCTGTGCCTGGCCTGCTGCTGAATGATCAGAACAGAAACCAGGGACAGAAATCCACCTGCCCTTTAGTTTTGGGAATTCAGAGATTTGCCAGTTCCGCTTCCTCCAATACAAATAAGGAAACTGGGACCCAAGGGGTGGATGACTTTAGTTACTCAGTGGCAGATCTAAGAGTCAGATTAAGGTGCTGCTCTCTCATCCGCCCTGTGATCCTCATGGCTCCACGACCCCTTGACTCCTTAGAGCAGCTGGGGCAGTGAGGCTCCTCCCTGAGAGTCCCAGTGCAGTTGTTCGTTTGCCTGGAGGACAAGGAAGCAAAATGTGCTTGGGGCCAGCAGAGGGGGATGGTTGTCTGCCCCTACGCCCAGTCTGCACTGGAAGGACCAGCTAGGAGCTTGGAAGAGTCTTTTCCTTTTATTATTTCAAAGGCCTGAAGATGACTGTTAGGTCCAGACAAGCCACAGTGTTCCTTTCACTGCTGCCAGTCCTGCTGAAAGAACTTTTATTTGAGGTTCCCCTTCCCTCCCTCCTACCTTTCTTCTTCCCTCCTTCCCTGCTTCCAACCTTCCCTCTTTCCCTCTTCACTTTCTCCCTTCTCTCCATCTCCTACTCCTTCTTGCAAGCACTCTGTCTCTGTCTCTCTCTCTCTGTCTCTCTCTCTCTCTCTCTCTGTCTCTCTGTCTGTCTCTCTGTCTGTCTCTGTCTCTGTCTCTGTCTCTGTCTCTCTTTCTCTCGCTCTCTCTCTCTCTTCCTTATTGTCTCCATTTAAAAAGAAAAACAAAAAAAGGAAAGGTACAGGCAGGAACAAATATGACCCTTATTTCTTTTGCTTAGTTGTTCATCACTGGTTGCCCCCCAGCCCCCATTCTCGAGGCCATGGGCGCCTCCGTCTCTCCTTCCTTCTTTCTTCCCTCCCTTACTCCCTCTTCCCCTGCTCCCATCCTCCTTTCTCTGTCCCTCCCTCTCTCTCAATCTGCTCTTTCTTCCAGATACAGCATCACAACAACCACCCTGAGAGACAGGAAGTAGGTGGGACAGTGGATGGGGCACAGTCGGGATTGCTGACACCTGAAGACAGAGTCATCCCCTGTCCGATTCACAAGAAGGAAGAAACAGCCTCTATCCTGCTGGGAGGTCCAGAGAAGTCTTTCCTAAAACCAGCCAAGAGCCTCTGGGCTATGGAAAGCTGTGCTTAGCTTCCCAAACTTGTCACTTCTTGGCGCTTTTATTAGTCGCTGTCTCTCCGGTGCCTGCAGGCCCCCGTGTCTCCTGTCCAGTCACAGGAGGAGGGGCTGCCGCTGGAGTCTGCATCCTGCATAGCTCCGTTCAAACACTGTCTGTCGTTCGCTGAGCCAGTATAGATTTATGAGCATCTGCAGACCCAAGCCACCGCATCATGGTTAAGACAAGCATCTAGACTTAAAAAGAGCCAGCCCTGGCTCGGCGACAAGCCGTGTGGTCTTGTCGCCTGCTCTGCCCATTTCTTCTTCTGTAAAATCAGTGGGACCAGCACCCATTTCCACGGCGTTTGGAGGCTGGACGAGTGAATGCGTGGCCCACGCTTGGCTTAGGGTCTGCTCTACAAGGCACTGCTTCGCGTGCTGTCCCTGGAGAGGTCTCACCTGTCACCTGGCCAGCCCCCACAGCTCCCTTCTTCCCTCCTCATAGCGCACTAGCTCTGTTTAGATACCACCTCCGTTCCCGGTGCAGGAGTTGACCTGTGTTAGTCTCAGTCAACAGTTCTCCGAATCGGCGGCGGCAGCAGCATCTGGGAGCTGCGAGAAGTGCACCTCACTGCCAGCTGGAATCTGTCCACTGCCTACGGCGTGCCGGTCCCGGCACAGACGGACTCCCGTCCATGCCCTCGGCCGACCCTCCAATGTGGACGGTAATTGTCTTCTGCACACAAATGCAGAATGGACACTCAGAGAGGCCAACTCACTTGTCCAAGGTCACACAGCCGGGACTGGAGGAGTCGGCACGGAGCCCAAGGCCACCTGACTTCAGGGCCCCAACCCGCAGCCACGACAGCACCCTGCCGGGAGAGAAGCTGCAGGGACGCACGAAGGGCGCCACCACGGAGTCGGGAGGGAACCAGCTCAGCGTGGGCGGCTCTTCCCGGGAGGGACACAACCAAGAATTCTGGCCGGGTCTCTAGAGATCTTTCTCCGGAAGACCCCATTTGGGGTCTGGAGGACGGTTGCTTCACACTCTGAAGGAGTCAGAGCCCGGGGGCCGTTCGGACAGTCAGGAGCCACGAGAAACTGGAAAGGGCCCCTAAAGACATGGAGGAACACGCAGCCAGAGCTCTGTGGATCCCAGACCTGCCTGTCCCCTCCTTGTCTGCAAACCCACCTCACGTGCCATCTTAGCTGGGCTTCCCCAAAGCAGATGTACGACAGGCTTCCAGTGCATGCTGTTTATCTAGGTGCCAGTCCCAGGAGCGATGGGGACGGTGGACAACTCAGGTGCTCTAATGGCCGTCCCCACCACTGGCCCCAGACTCCATCCTGGGGGACGGAGATGATTTGCTTTAGGGCGAGAAAGCAAGTGTCTTGCTCTGCTGACCCTCAAGGACCCCCGACTTGTGCAGGGGGATAGGAGGTGGCACCAGCATCGCCTTCATGCTGGACTCTCACTCAGACCCACTAGGAATGTGACTTCAAGTCCACAGCCTCACAGCAATGTCTTCTCACTGCATGTCAGCTTTGCTCCCGTCACGCCTCCCAAGGGCCCAAGTGGCTCTGCCATTTGTCATTGTCACGGAGCCGCCCCCAGGGCACGTGCATGCAGGAGGGTTGCCTTACTGTTTTCCTGCCGTACTGGTCTGAGATGTTTCCCCAGAGCGTGGAGCTGGACATCATGCCGACAAAGACCACCTACAGGGAAGACAGTTTCTGTTAGTGACACACGAGTCCCTGTAAATCAGACCTGTGATGGCACATCCCAAGTAATACTAGAGAACTGACGTTTACTGAGATCCTGCCAAGGTAGAAACACTATCCTATGTGATTTGTTACCATTCGAGCCTCCCAATAATCCTATGGGCTGGGTGCGGTCACCATGCCCATTTTATAGACGAGGAAACTGAGGCTCAGAATGGGGATGCCACTCGGTCAGAGTCCCACAGGTGTAAGTGGTGCAGCTGGGTAGGAATCAGCTGGCAGGTAAGCTGCTGAGCTAGCGTTGTACCAATTTCTCCCCATGCCAAAGAAATATCTTGCCCTATTGCTAAGAAAATGTCAAAGATCACAAGGTAGAATTTGGAGAGAATGACAAACAGGCCAACAAGACGTGTACGAGAAGCATTCATGGAGCATTCCCTGTGTGCCCAGCAAAGTACAGAACAGGGCTCATGAGGTTGAATCATCATACCCATTTTACAGATGGTAAGCCTGAGGCTCAGAGTTAAGAAACCAGCTTAGTGTCCCTGGGAGACGAGTGTAAAACAGGTCTTAAACCCAGGCGGGCTGACTAGAGCTTTCATCACTTCGCTCTTCACTTTCCTGGGCCCTCTCCAAGTGTCCGACCCCAAAAGCCTTCCTCCTGGCATGTCCTATAATAGCCGCCTGCAAAAGGGCTAGGGAGAGGTGTTCTGAGGGAAAAGCAGATGTGGCTGATTTTAAAGAAATTCATTCCTGGGTCCTCAACTTCCATATAGACTCTTGAGAACAGCTAGAGCCTCACCTCTCAGGTGTTCCCGTCCTGCCGCCCTTTCCCAGCACCCCTGCCCAGCCCATCCTGTCGGAGTGAAACAGACTGGCATGTTTCAAAGAGATGCCAAGGACACAGTCACAAATCCTCTCATAAGATTCTAACTCCCAATTCCTTTTATGCTTTTTAACCACATTGAAGAGGAACCTAATCAAGCTGTCAGCAAATTAGATCACTAAAAATAATTTTGGATAAACTATTTCTGTAGCCTTTTGGCATAAAACTTGGGAGTTGTTGACAAAAATCAAGTGGCATTATTTACTGAGCTTTAACAAAACTCAGTTCTCCCGACACGGCTTCTATGTGGATAAGCCTTTCATATGCATATCATTTCAGTAAAAAAATTAAAAATGGGAATAGAACTGCTGTGGAATCCAGTTCCAATGAAACAAGTAGTCCACTGAGCAATAAAACAAGTGATCATTCACGAGTCTGTATGTGATATGACTGGGTATACACGCATCTCTCACAAGGGGTGCGCGCCAGCGAAAACTTACGCTGCTTAACACTGATCAAAATGAATTCTATATTGCCGTTTTGATCTATTGTGTAGCATTAAAATAAAGAATAAATAAAATTATAAATAAGTATGACAACTGAGTGTAGGAGAAAAAATTTAATACTGAGTCTTATGATCTTAGAAAATTAAAAGCAATCATTTAAAATGTATATAGTTCGTCATAAAAATTACGATAGGGCGACAAATGATATATTTTGAGCACAGTAAAACACCGCAGTAAGATAAAATTCTGTGGAGAAATTGAATGGAGCATCAGTTCAAGAAGAAAACAAGACAATGGAAAATCCCCAAGTTCTTCTGATGAGCTTATTTATATTACGTTTAAATGAATGATGGTGGGTATCAGATAAGTATTTTTACTTTATTGAACACATTTTAAAAAGTGATGTGATAATTTTATTGAGAGAGGAAGGATGGAAAGATGGAAGGAAGGAAAGAAGAAAGGAAGGGAGGGAGGGAGGGAGGAAGGAAGGTGAGTAGAAGGTGGGGAGGAACGAGGGAGGGAGGGAAGGAAGGAAGGAAGGAAAGGAGAAGAGGAGGAAGTATTTTTATTTATTGAGTGATTTATCTATCTATTCATTTATTCATCTATTTATCTACTTAGTTTTTCCTCCTCAACCCTGGGTCCCGGGGTTTAGACTCTCCGCACCCAGCGCTCTCAGCCCTGGCCGCCGGGCGGGCCTCCGAACTGAACACTCCCGCACTGACGTGGTGTGATCCGCAGCCCACGGCTCAAACACATCTGCTGCCAACTTTAAACCAGGAGAGTCTGGGGGCAACATGGGTTCTGCACAGCTCTTTTCCAGCACCAAGGGCAGACGTGTTGGAGAGCGCTGTCTTGGCAGAAGGTGCTGAACTCTGTGCGTCCTGAAAGTTAACCGTCACCCCAAACACCCGTCTCTCTATTTTCTTCCCCCAGTGAGAGTTTGGTTCCCCAGGGCAGCGTTATTCCCTTTGCAGGTCATTTCGGGAATCTGACATGGAATCTCCTGGGACAATGTCTCCCGCACTGACCCTCTAAGTTACTCCTGCTCTAACTTGCCCACAGAGAGCCTGCTCACGGGCTTCAGGCTTTGCCGACCCCGTGAGTCCACACTGCAGACTATCAGCGCCCAGGGCGGCGGCTGGGACCGGGGCTCCGAGTCCGCCAGAGCTGGATTTTAGTTGCTTCTGTTTCTTACTGACTGTGAGCAAGTCACTGCGCCTCTCTCAGCCTCAGTTTCCTTATCTATAGAAGTGGGAGTCAGACAGCACCCCTCAGAGGGTGGGAAGACTACGGTCACGCACACTCGGCCTGGGCACAGTGCTGGCCACAGTGCATGCTCAGTAAATGGCAGTTTTGTGAACCAAGAGCAAAGACCACGAAGGACAAAGCTGCACAACGCAGACCCATGGGTGCCCTTCAGGGACACCAGGGAGAAGGGGGACGAAGTGCCACTTACTCAGCCTCTCCGGTGTGCCAGGCCCTGCGTGAATTCTGTTGCCCACAGGCGAACAGACGCTGCCACCCGACTTTTGCAGGGGGTGAATGAAGTAGGACCCTAAAGTGGCTCAAGGTCACACATCTGGGAGGTGACTCCATCACAGAAACAGTGTCCGTGCTGATGAAGCCTCCCTGCCACCTGAGCCACATTACCTTGTCGCTGATCTCAGGCCAGGCCTGGCTGCCGACAGCGAGCAGGCTGTTCCAGACCATTTTTCATTTTCCTCAGTTCATAACAGTACCTGCCTCATAGGGTCGCTGAGCACTGGGTGGGCTTCACATGAGAGAGCACGGCATCTACGACGCATCTATTGTTTACAGCGTGTGCAGAGTCCCAAACAAGCAAGTTCTCCACACGCGTTACTCTTCCCGTGTGTCATTATTATCTTCCTACCCAGCCTGGCCATTCCCCTCCTTTCCTGAAGCTGCTGCTGAGCACCTACTAAAATAAGAAGTGGGGTTCTTCCTCGCTCTTTCAAGTCCTAGCTCCTGGGAGCAGCAGCTCCCTGCCATTTCTCCAGCCTCTAGGTGGCAGGCGGCATTGTACCTGGTTCTCAAGTCACCCTTAGGTGGGGGGAATTTGCGTCTCCTTTCCGCCGTTCAGAAAAGTGAGGTTAATAAGTCCACATGGGTTCCAACCTCCCAGCCAGCGAGCGGGATGTGGGAGCCCCAGGAGGCTGGACCCCGGGGTGGGGCAGAGTTGGCCTCCGACTCTCAGGATCTACAAAAGGGCTGTGGGGGGCAGGAGGCTGAGGTCACAGTGTTTCCATCCAGGGAGGTATTTCTTTCTGCTGAGCCCTTGGCAGCAGCAGGAGGAGCGAGCCGTCCCACAGAGCACCCCGGGGACCAGAATTGGGCACCACAGAAAGAGCTCAGGGCCACCTACCGAGGTCAGCAATGCTACCTGCCACCCGGGGAGCTGCCACTCGCAGTGCAGCTGGGGCGCCAGGATGCTCAGGATCATCATTTCCATGGCGTCGGCCATCTGCAAGGAGAAGAAAGTAAATGTGCCGAGGCTGGAGGTGCGGGGGCCTGGGACAGGGTCCTGGCCAAAACCCTCTTCTGCCTGCTGATTGACCACACATCCAAACATACTGAAAGGCTCTGGTAGCTAAAACAGTGTGGCATCATATGGAAACTGACAATTAGATGTCTAACATCTGTGTGTCTGTGTCCAGGGTGAAGCAAGTAAGGGCACTCCCTGACTCAGGTGAGAAAATGTCATGTTTCTAAAATCTGAAGGAGACATTTTTAAGAGGTGGAAAGACTGTGATCTTTACTCTTGGGTTCTGTTTCTTGAGTCTGGGATTCTAGGTCCTTGTTCCCTGTAGGAGAGTCAGTACACCTCACAAGTGCCACCTTTTGATAATGGACCAGAAATGAGAGTCAAGGGACAGACCTGGGCGACTGTGGCAATGGGTGGCTTTTCAAATGAGTGAGAAAAGGTTATGGGGATATTAACAATCCATTTGAAAAAAATATGTGCTAGATCATAATCTTGCACTATTCAAATAGTCGATTTCAGCATATTCGTGGTCTCATGTTATATGCGGATTCGGGGATTTAAAGGGATGGTGAGCCCTTTGGAGCAGAAGACACATTTTTATCTTCGTGTGTGGGAGAGCTCCAGGGAGGCCATCACCTCATAGTAACCCTCAGGCAAAGGGTGGAGAATCACTCAATTAGCCAGAAACTTCAGCTCCTCCTTGAGGACACTTGTCAACCACACCCCAAGCCTCTCCCTCGCCAGTACAGAGCATCATCACCAGGTCTCTCACTGTAACCTTTTGTATTTAAGCAAAGGCTCCATGTAGAGGGAACTGTGTCCTTCCTCACAGACCGTGGAAACCCAGGAGAGCAGCATGGGGGCTTCTTGGAGACAGAATGTGAGCTCACTGCCCCCAGAAATACTTGCCCAAGCCAAGCCGGTGAGAACAGACAGCTTCCATTGGAATTTTCCAAATCCGATGGCTTCCACCGCATCTTCCACCATGAAAGTATCTGGGAAGGAGAAAGAGAAAGACGGGAAGAAGGAGTCAACGCATGTCCTAGTGGAGGGTGCTGGGGAGTCCCCAGCCGAGCTCATTAAACATCCTAGAAAACATCCCAGCACACTTGAGTTATCTTGCTGCAAAGTCCAGGGCGACATCGTTTACAAAAGGGGAAGCTGGAAGACCTGGAATGCCCAGTGCAGACATTACTTGTCCATTGTTATCTATGCATAGGATCAAACATGAACCAACTGCTTGAACAGAATGTGCACACATAGGGAGATGAGCACACCACGTTGTTAATTTTTTAAAACAAAGCAAGATGGACAACAACAGTATGGCTGTGTTCTTGGAAATGCATTCATGTGTAGATATGATATGCACTGTCATACAGGCAGAGAATATACACAAACTTTTCGTTAGGGTTTTATTTTTGGAGGGAGAAGACATCTGAGACTTTAACTTCCTTTTACAATTTATTATTTTCGCGATCAGAAAAAAAATCACTGTTTAGACTCAGAATTCCCTCTGCGCTCAGACGGAGGATGTCCACGCTCTGCTGTTAAGGAGAGACGTGTGCCTCACAGGGGAATGAAGATTGTCAACAAACTGGGTCATTTTCGAAGATGGCACTCACTTTCCTACTTTGTACGTTTCTATATTGTGTGAACATTTTCCCAATAAATGTGTTAGTTTTATGCTCCCAAAAAAAAGTAAGGGTATAATTTACCAGCTCATAAGTATTTTGAGAAATACCACAAGACTAAATACAATGTGATTTGCTGGATTGTATCCTGGAATCCCTGCTAGCACTTCTGGAAAAACTGGTGACACTGGAATAAAGCCCGGAGTTTGGTAAATAACACGGTGCCGGTGTTCCTTTCTTCGTTTGGTCAAAGGAACCATGGTTAGAACAGATGTTAACATCAGAGGCAGCTGCCTGACAGGCACATGGGAGCTCTCAGAACTTTATGCGTAACTTCCCTGTAAATCTAAAAGGAATCCAAAGTAAAAAAGTTGATTATAAAACAAAAACGTGACTGGAGCACGCTGGGTGATCCTTTTGTGAGCTGCCTCTGAAGAGCTCATCAGCCCCAACATGGTTCTCTCCACAGATGAAGCTGATGTTTATCACACCAGCAGGGCTGGTTTCCTGCCACAAAAGCAGGAGAAAGCAGAGGGCACCCTATACCATCATCGATAACAAGAACAGTCATCATGAAGCTGCATTATCGAGAGCTCACCAGGTCCCAGCACTGAGCTGAGAGCTTGGGCCTCATCCCATTTAGTCCTTGTCACAGTCACACACATTAAGCCTCAGTCTTTGTCCCTTTGCCGAAGAAAACATGGACCTGATCAGGGTCTCATAAAGGGCACTTTGTAGATCTGGGAGCTGAGTCCAGATCAGCCTAGAGTAAGACCGGGGATTCTAACTACTGCCCTACCCAGTCGTTGTCTCCCTAGATCTGCAAACAACCAGCTTCGGGCTCAAATCATTAATCCTCTCTCCTGCCGAGAATCAGGACCTTTCAAGAATGAATAGATTGTTTTCCATCATGCGCATCCTGTGCCCAACGGAGACCTGGTCCTGCAGCACTGCCTCAGGTTTCCTCTTTGATCAGCTCTGCTTAGAGGGGATACGGGTCATGGGTAAGAATGTGGGCTCTGGGGCCAGATTGCCTGGGTGTCAATACGTCTTGCCTAATTTCCAGCTGTGTGGCTCTGGACAAGACATTTAACCTTTCTGTCCTTCAGTTTTCTCTCCTGCAAATGAAGGAAGATGATCTTAATAGCTCTATTTGGAACTGTTATAGTTATATATTAAATGGACAATATTTATAAAGTGCTTGGAAATGTGTCTGGTACAGAGGAAATGCTCAGCCAATGTCGGTTGTTCCCATTACTATTGTCATCCTCACCACCATCACCACCACCATCATCACCACCATCATCATCATCACCATCACCACCATCATCATCACCACCACCACCACCATCACCACCATCATCATCACCATCATCATCACCATCACCACCATCATCATCACCATCACCAACAACATCATCACCATCATCACCATCACCACCACCAGTATCATCACTACCATCATCATCACCATCACCACCATCACCACCATCACCACCATCATCATCATCATCACCACCATCATCATCACCATCATCACCACCATCACCACCATCATCATCATCATCCCCACCACCATCATCATCATCATCCCCATCATCACCACCATCACCAACAATATCATCATCACCACCATCGTCATCACCATCATCACCATCACTACCATCATCATCATCACAACCATCATCATCATCACCACCATTATTTCCATCATCACCATCACCACCATCACTATCATCAGCACCATCATTGCTGCCATCTTTAGCCAAGTGTTATGTAATGATGCTGACCGGTAGGGATTGTGATGTAACCCCGGCCACTGAAGTAAACCATGCCCACACTTCTGGTGTCACCTTGGGCACTCTGGGCCTTCCTACCTGTCCCTTCAAGAGATCCCCAGGAGAGTGCCATTTGAGGAGGCAACCCTGGCACCTTAGAGCCACTGACTGTGGCCCAAGCTGATGCCCTCACCGTCAGTGGGATTGGCAAACTCCTTGGGCACAGCTGCCCCATCGTCCAGCTCCACAGCCTCTAGACCTGCGCGGACTCCTTCAATCTGGACCTCATGCTCTCCCGAAGCCGTGTCGTCCTCTGACCTTGCACTCTCACCTGTGCGACGGAATTTCACTACCCTAGAAGACAGAGCAAATTTGGTCAAAATGGCTAGAACTCCCCTTCAACATCCTTGCTGCACAGTTCTTCTTTCCAAGACAGGTGAAAGGCTGTCTCATGGTCCAGAGAACTGAATGGGGGTGGGGTGCATTTCTATTGAGTTGGACTATGGAGGGGAAACTATGGAGGACTTCCACGTACAATTGTGCAGCTTGGGCACTGCACGACTCCAGAGGGACCCTATTCACATGATAGGCTATGTGAGTGAGGATATCAGTATTCTAAAGCTGAATATGCTTTAGAAGCACAGGCCATCTTGGGCCCACATTGCTGTAAGGAAAAAGTGTGGTTAGTACTGGGCGGCACCCCCTTTACATGGGGCACGCAGTCCACCATCAAACATACTCCCCCTCTCCAAATTGCTCCGGTCCTGAGGATCTATTGCCACGTAGCCTTATACTGGCTCTCTGCTCCTCTCACCTGACACTTTGCCTCATGGCTCTGTCAGCACATACATTTGAAAATTCATAGATTGCATTTCTTTAAAAAAAAAAAAAAAAAAAGGAAGATGCAGGCAGGAATGAAGATGAGTAGGCAGGCAGGCATTTTATTTCATTTTTATTAAGTTGTTCACTTTCATTGTTCTCCTTGGGTCAAGGACATGAACCTGAGTCCTTGAGATGTATGTCTGCGCTTCTTCAGAGGCCGAAGACCTAGCTGCTATTCCACCAGGGCACCAGACTCCACTCTGAATGCAATGCATTTGCTTCAAGCCAGGCTGTGTCATGTGCCTCTGGCAAACGCCTTGGCTACTCTGAGCAGTGATTTCTTCATCTGGGACTCAGAGGCAAAATTACTTGTCTCCCTCCAACTTCCTCACCCTCACACATAAAACTCCTGCTCTCTCCCAGGCCTGTGGTGGGTGTCAGGGCCCTGGCCTTGGTAAGAGGACAGATGTGTCCTTGACGTCGCAGCCTCACACCATCACAGGAGGGAGCCTTATTGAATGAGTAACACTTGCTTCTGTCTTTGAAAACAGAAGTCTGGATATGCTGGGCATGAATGGCTGTGTGAGTGGCTGGGGCCCGAATGTAGGCACCGTTTTAAAGAGGGAGAAAAGGAGACATGCCTGAGTGAAAAAAACAGTGGATAGCATCTTTATTACCATGAATTAGCTATTGCATTGTTCTCTATAATTCGCCGAAGAGTAAGTGGCACTCTGGCCTGGAAAGGGTAAAATCTCAGATTCCAGAAGACTGGGGACTGTGTCTTTCTTGTCCTTCCATTGTTCCCCATTTAGTCTATGTTTTCTTAGAAGCATTTCATATCTAAATATTTGAAATTGGAGAAAAAAACAATCCTGGCACCTTTGTGAGACCAGAGACACCACTTGTTGGGAGGCTGGGCTCCAGCTGCTCCAGCCATCAAGCTGATCCTGCGCTGGAAATGCACGGAGCTCAGGCCACAGGTGCTGCAGGCGAGCAAGCCCCGTTTGCTACCTGGAGTTACCGTTGTCCCCTCCACCACCGCCACCTACCCAGCTTCAGTTCCATGCCAGGATCTAGGTGCCGTTTCTCTTGCGCGCCATCCACACCACAGCTCTGCAAGGCGGTGCTTTACCACCACTTTACAAAACAGAAAACAAACACCGTGGGCACATAGCTAAAAAAATCCTGGGGTCAGGGCGCCCCCTGGTGGCTGAGAAGTTTACACCAGGTTCAAGACCTGGGCACCCAGCAAACAACCAATGATGAGCAACTGAACACAATAAAGCACTTCTTCCTCTTCTCTCTTCCTGTGTGACTGCTCACCTTCATCCTCCCTACACCTTCCCTTTCAGAAAAAATAATGGACTCAAGGCTCAAGTTCAGGCCTGTCTGATCAAAACCTTATGTTCCTGACCAAAGACAAGATCCTACCCCCTCCAAATCCTTACACTGCTTCCCATTTACTCTATTTTTTCTTTAAAGTATTTCATGTCTAAATATTTGAAGTTTATAAAATTACAGAGCTAATAATGAGTGCAATATATCGCCTCTACTGTCCAGCTGAAGGGCTAGACACTACAATTAGGTTGAACCATGAGTAACTGCTGACATTCGGCCATAATTCAACTGAAGTCACTATGTCTCCTTCCTGATTTCCTTCGCTCACATCTTCATAGGCAATGCTCTTCCTGCCTCAGGAGTCTGACACAAATCATCATCTAATTTAATCCTCTCAATAACCCTGAAAACTGGTGATGATTCTCTTTCTGACTGGATAAGATATGCATATGGTCACTCCAAACCTCAGTTTGCCTTGTCTGTAAATTGAGTCTAATGACATTTGTGTCCTAGAAGCAGAGCCTAAGACAATATTACCCTTTTCAATTGTGACAAAACATACATAACATCAGTTTGCCCTTTGAACCACTTTTAGGTATCGCTCAGTGGCAGGATACACATTCACACTGCTATGCAGCCATCACCACCATCCATTTCCAGAACTTTCCATCTTCCCAAACTGAAACTCTGCTTATAAAGACGACTCCAACCTCCTCGCTCTCCATCCCATTCCAGGCAAACATCACCTACACTGTGTCTCTATGACTTTCATTACTCTAGGAACCTTAGGTAAGTGGAATCCCACAGTATTTGTGCTTTGTAACTAACTCATTTCACTCAGCATAACATCTTCAAGGCTCATTTATGTTGTAGGACCTGTCAGAAATTCCTGTCTGCTGATGACTAAATAACATCCCATTGCATGGACGACCAAATTTGCTCATCCATTCGTCCATCGGGGGACACTTGGGTTCTCCCTATCTTTTGGCTCTTATGGATAATGCTGCTATGAACATATGTGATTTCCCACTGTCATGTCTTTGGGGCATATACCTAGGACGACCAAGTGTGCTGTTTTAAATGAAACAGTACTGTGTATTGTTGGCTTTTATTTTTCGTATTTCCTGACCATCCCATCACTTTAACATAAATGTCAATTTTGTCCCATTTTTAATAAGCCAGGGCCATCTTTAATAAGCAGTGCCGGACAGGCAGTGGAGCTGCTCTGGGCCCAGTCTGTTGACGGGGGCGCCTAAAAACAGCTACCGCTTTTGTCCTGCATTAAAGATGGCCCAGTCACTGGGCATTTCTAATTAAAGAGGCATGTGTTTTAGGCAGGACATTAAGAATGGGACTGATAGGAGCACCAAATTTGGTTTTTGCTTAAGGTGCCAAAGTTCCCTGCACCAGCCCCGGCCCTTTGTATGAAGTCACTCAGGACCACATCGTTACTATGCAGTCGCCCATCGGCATTTCATAGCACTTAACCTATTGCTGGTTTGGCTGCTCTGCTCCTGCTCAGATTGCTCCACCTCCTCCCTCCCCTTAGTCACCAGCGCAAAACCTGGTCCCATTTCTGCCATCCCAATGACCTGTTTTCTGTATCATGGAAATGGGCCAGCCTACGTCTACCCAGAGGTGGAAATACTGGGACCTATGATAATTTTATGCTTAATTTTTTTCAGGAAACTTCATATTGTTTTCCACACTAACGGTACAATTTTACATCCCCATCAGTTATGCACAGAGATTCCAGTTTCTCCATATCCTTGCCAACACTTATTTTCCATTTTTGATAATAGCTATCTCCTAAGGGCTGTGAAATGGTATCTTGTTTGGATTTTTATTTGTATTTCCCTGATATTGAGAATCTCCATGTGTGTGCTGGCCATTTGTAGATCTTCTGTAGAATGAGATGGTCATTCACATCCTTTGTCCATTTTTTTAAAAAAATCAGGTTTGGGGTTTCCTTTGTTCAGTTGGAGGAGTTGTTTATATATCCTGGTTATCAGTCACTTACCAGATATTTGATTTGCAAATACTGCCTCCCATTCAGTGGGTTGCCTTTTCACTCTGTTGATTGTGTCATTTGATGAATAGAAGTATTTCTTTTGTTAAAGTTCAAGCTAAAGTTACCTATTTTTACTTTTGCCTGTGCTTTCGGTATCTTATCCAAGACACCACTGCAACATCCAATGCCATCGAGCTTTTCTGTATATTTTCTTCTAAGACTTTTACAGGTTTAGTGTTTGACCCAGGTTGAGTTGCTCCTTATAGATATATTCAGTCAAAGTCCAACTTCATTTTTGCATGTTGATAGCCCATCTTCCCAGCACACTGTTTTTAAAAAGCTGTCCTTTCCCTCATTGAATGGTCTTGGCGTCCTTTCCCAAAACTTCCGGCCATACAGGTGCTGGCTGATGTCTGGGCGCTGTGCTCTAGTTCACTGTCTACGTATGTTTTCCTTTGAGCCAGGAGCACACTGTTTTCATTGCTGTCACTTTGTAATAAGTTTTCAAATTGGAAAACCTGATACCTCCAGTTTTGTTCTTACTTTTTAAGGTTATTTTACACTCTGAGATCCCTTGGGGGTCCATCTGAATTTCAGGACGGACTTTGCTACTTCTGTAAAAATGAGGCGGAATTCTTACACGATCACTTTCTTGAGGATGGAAGTGAGGGGCGCAGGACAAGGCAGATGGACAAATTAAGCAAGGATGTGGTTTCTGCTGCAATCTGATCCCATGGGAGGGGGCTCTGAAGTGTGAATTGTCCCCTGAAGAGCTCCTGGTCTGACTCACTTGCATCAGTCAGTCCTTAGTCATGCACTCCAGGGGTGGAGGGCATAACTTCCCACGCATCCCCTGTGAGGTAGGTCCCCTCCACCAAAAACAATCTTCTAGGGGCTGGGAGCTAGGAGAGCCAAGACCGGCAGCAGCTGGGGGTGGGGATCGGGGGTGGGTTGTGCACCAACCTGGTAAGGGGGATCTGGGATGGGAACCATGGACTCTGCTACACGCAAACTCCTCCAGAGTTGTTAGGCAGATATACAAATGTGAAGGATTAACCATGGATTTCCACTCACTAAACACCTTAGCTGAAAACCCTCAAGCCACATAGCACTTTAGTGAGCACTTGTTATAAACTGAGTGATGCTACCAGCCTCTGACACTCACTCCTGCTGCTCTGACATCCACCAGTGAGTTAGGGACTGCTACTCTCCCCATTTTACAGATGAAGGAACAGTCCAAGGTTACACAGCTCAACGGAGCTGAGGCTTCAACAAGGAAACCCTGGGTCCTAGTCACTGGGCTCAGGCTTTCCCCAGCACTGCCCTGTGTCTGGGGAATAAACTGGAGGCCTGAACTGGGCCCGCCTGCACAGGCAGGCTGGCCAGACAGTGGGAAACGGGGTGTTCTGGAGCAGGAATCAAAAGCTCATTTCCAACCTGGCTCTACCCCTGTGCAGAGGCTCTTAAACAAGGGGAGCCTCAGAACCCCCAGGTGGCCAGGTCCCACCTCCAGGGGGCCTGGTTCCAAAGGTCTCTGTTGGGGGCTGAGAGCTTGTGCTTCTACATGTCCCCAGGCCGCTGTTGCTGGTCCTCCAGGGCTGATGCAGTGACTCGGGTCAGAGTATTCTGCTGTCCCCTCCCCTCCTCACGAAGCAGCCTGTTGGCGCTCTGTGTCTCTCTGTGGGCTGGGCTGAAGCTCACCTTCCTCACCTGAGGCCCAGTGCCCGTTTGACACAAGACTCAGGTCTGGAGCGGGGGCGTCCCTGCAGCCAGAAGGCGGGTGTCACTGGGCACAAAGACAGGATGACTGTCTCAGGCCCAGACATCCAGCTAGAAGTCGGGACGTGGAGCTTCGCTAAGCTGCCCTTAATGGCAAGAACAGTGTTTTATTCAGCATGGGGGGAGGTGCTTCGGGGCAGGGGTGAGGGGGGTGATGATGGTGATTACGGGGCTGCTCTAAACTCAGTATTGTGCCTGTATAAATTGATGCTCAAATAAAACCCCCAAATCATACTGTGGTACAGCATTTTACCAATATCTGTGGGGTAAATACTCCCACCACAACCAATTTCAAGCTTTGTGGTTAAATGACAGGCTGCGAAAATGCCTGAATATGTAACAATCCATCTTCTCTCTAGAGCGGTATGAGCAGTCTCCAGCAATCACTGTAAAAAAAAAAGTCATTAATTGGCATACCCAGGTGGAGTAGCAGTTAGGTCAACCGTCTCCGAAGGATGCGAGCCACAGACCCCTGGGTTCGAGTCCCAGGTCCAGGGGGCAAACAGCCAGTGTGAACAACTAAATGGAAATAAAGATACTTCCTCCTCCTCTCTCTTCCTGCCTGCCTATTTCCTTTCATCCTGCCTGCACCTTTTCTTTAAAAAGAAAATATTAGGAACAAAAGTCATTAAACCAGGGACACAAGCTAGAACACAAATAAACCCTGAAATAGTGAACTGGTGAAGGAAGCCAGTGATAAAGTCCTATTTGCATCATTCCAAGGACCTAGTATCTAGAACGAACATTCAGAGAGACAGAGAGCAGACTGGAGGCTGTCAGAGGCTGCGGGCAGGAGGGTGGGGGGCCGCCTTGCGGGCGATGGAAACGCTCTAGAACGAGAGGGGGTCCACACCGCTGTGAAGTGCACCCCTGTTTCCTGCAGCCACAACGGTGGAGACGACCCCAGTGTCTATCGATGGCTGAGCAGATATGCAAAAGGGGGTCCCTCTGTAAGTGGAAATTCATTCAACCTTAAAAAAGGCGGACATTCTGACACCTACTGCAACATGGATAAAATGTGAAGCCATCATGCTACATCAATACCAGTCATCACAGGACAAATCATGCGTGACCCCACTCATGAGAGCACTTAGGGGAGGCAGATGCATAGAGACAGGTAGAACAGCAGTCGCCAGGGGATGGGGGTGGGGAGTCAGTGCTGAAGGTGAACGCAGTTTCGCTTGGGAAGATGAAACCTTCTAGGTGGACAGTCGAGATCCAATGTGACCGTACCGAACGCCGCGTTGCTCTGCTCTTGAAACAGTTACGACAGTATGTTTACGTGATGTGTATTTTGCTTTCCAAAAAACTCCTCAGCCTTTCCTTCACACAGGAATCCATATGTCCACTGATTCAACAAATACCTGTTGAGCGCCGGCTTAGGCCTGGTCTAAGGGTGCTGCTGGGATTTCAAAGGCGGCAAATAGATTCGAGCTCCCTCCTGCCAAGCTCATGGCATGCTGGCAGGAGGGCAGGCATTCCTAACAAGATAGGTGGGTATCGTGCTTTAGTTATCTTGCACATAGTGAAAGAAGCTGGAAATGGAATCAGTTGGCGCAGTGATCGGGAGGGACGAGTGGTCTGAAGAAATGGGAAGGGTCACTAGAGAAGTCATGTTTCAACCGCATCCCACTCAGAACGAGGTGGTGGGCTCTGGGTAGAAGGTGGAAAATGAGTGGCTGTCCCTGTCCCTAAGAAGCAATTCCAAAATGAAAAGATAAACACAGGCACGCCCTGATGGCTCAGGCACTACGCCAGCAACTGGGGCCTAGACCAGGTTCAACCCAATGACCCAGGCTTGCAGCCGGGAGCCGGGTGGGGCGGGGAGGGGGACACAACCTAAATAAATGAACACATGCACATGCACACATACAAGTGCTTCTCCCTCCTCTTCAAAATGCTTCTTTCTCCTCTCCCTTCCTCTCAGAAAAAGTTAATTTAAAAAAGAGGACCAGTTCCCCCAAAATATTCATAAAAGATAGATCTAGAAGTATCAGGCAAGGGAAGGAAATGAACGTTTACTTATCAATTCATTCTCAGGCATGAAGGGAAGGTCACTGGGTTGCCCCTGCCTTTAAGGGCCACAACCCAGAAGGAAGTGATTATGTGACCTGATCATCCTGCTTTTATCACGTCCTTTCCTTGAGAACCATCCGGAGCTACCTATGTCCTCCCACCAGCGACCCTGCCACTCTTTCGGGAGGTAATCTATGGTAGCTGTCAAAACGCTCAATGCCCCGTGCTCCCACCCTGAGCTGTTCTGCTGACGGTTCTCTGCAGGGGGAGACGCTGTCAGCGAGGGTTTCCCAAGAGTGGCTGGTACGAACGCTTAACTCGTCTGTGTCTGGTCCAGGGCTTGGTCCCTGCATCCATTTAACCCATTTTAACCTTCACTTTCACAGTCCCTTTTACAGATGAAGATACTCGAGCACAGAGGTGCGAGGAGTCTGTCCAAGGTCACACAGCAGATGTGTAAGCCAGGCTTTGTCAAAGTCACCTGACTCAGAGTCCTCTCTCCCAGCCTGTCTGCTACCCAACATTGTCTTCGGGGTCAGCATGCTCTTTGAGGCTCTGCCTGTGAGGACACGAACCCAGAAGCTATCTCAGGAAAGGAGCCATTGAATCGATTATGATACGCCCATTTAAGGAAGGGTTTTTTCAAATGCTTTTTAAGTGATCTGTATCACACCAGCCAACAGTGAAAATAAGCCGTGTGTCTGCCCCTCCATGGATGAAAGAATAAACAACACGTGAAATCTCCTCACAATGGAATAGTATGTGGTCTTTAAAAGGAAGGAAATTCTGGAACATGCTGCAATATGGATTAACCATAGACAGTGAAATGAGCCAGACACAAAAGGACAATTAAGATTCCACTTACATGAAGGGGCTTCGAATAACCAGGTTCACAGAGCCAGAAAGTAGAATAGTGGTTACCAGGAACTGGAGGAAGACGAATGGGAAGTTGAATCTCATGTGCATGGAGTTTCGAAGTTGCAAGACGAAGTGTTCTAGAGATGATGGTGGTGATGGCTGAGCATCAACTGAATGTATTTAATGCCACTGAACTGTAGACTTAACATTGTTAAAATAGGTGCATCCTGGTGGAGCAGCGACTGGGAGCAAGTCACATTCATCCCAAGGTCCTAGGTCGGAGTCCCAGGGCCACGGGTGACAACCAAGATGAGCAACTAAATAAAATCAAGTGTTTCTTCCTTCCCTCTCAAAAACAAACAAACAAACAAGTTAAAATAGTAAATTGCATGTTGTATATTTTAACACATTAAACATTCATGTTAATCTGTAAGAGCCAACAGGAAAAGAGTGTTAGGGTTCATTGTTAAACTTGCCAGAATGTGGGCTTATGATGCAGAAGCTCGTCACTGAGGCTGAAGTATGAGCCCAGCCTCTCCTGGGGTCTTGGTAGAAATGATCCAGACCTACTGGATCAGCCTCTGCATGTTAGTCAACCCGTCACGTGCTCAAGTCGGAAAAAGACCTGCTCTGGGGTATTTCCGCTTCTGCCCTCATGGACATTCTGAAAGGACACAGAAGGACACAGAAGGACACAGAAGGACACAGAAGGACACAGAAGTCCAAGGTCCTCCTCTGGGGAGGAGACAGGACGGGAAGGAGGAGCTTTGAAGGAAGGGACTTTGTTTTTCCCTTTTCATTTTGGAGGCTTTGACAACGCATGCGACTTTCAACCTGCACATCTACTACTTGAATAAATAGCAATTTCAATTATTTACTGGGCTCTTGTTGATCATGAAGCATCTGCTAAGCTTATCCCACAGGCTTCAACTGTGAAACAGAGAAGACAGGTTGGCAGGACCGTGGGGAAGATTAACCGAGGTTGATGAACAGGAAAATAGCGGCTATTGAGTAAATATTACCTTCCCTCCCAGCAGCTTCGGCGCACATGGACCTTTGTGAAGTGCAGCTTTGAGGAAGGGACTTATCTCCCTGCTCCCTTTCCTTCTCTGGCAAATCACGAGAAGCCAGGGCATGTTTATATATTAAAACGTCTTTTAAGACAGACATAGAGACCTTTGATATAAAATTACACTCAGAACATTAGGCTATATTTTGAATCCACTGGGTTCCTAAAGTATATATCAGCTACATGAGCCAAGATTTCCCAAGGAAATAAATGTAAAATGGGAGAAAAAGAAAATAGCAGTGGCATATGGTAACTATATGAGGGATTCAAAACAGGCTGGCTTGCAATTTCTTGGCATTTGTTGTGTAATATAGAGCCTATAATTTTGCCAAAATAGCAGGGAACATTTATTTTACATAATTTGGCTATTTTAAGAAGAGAAGAACCAGAGGAAATAGCCATCAATATGAAGATCTCGTTTGTATCATCATGTAATCCACCTCGATACCTTGAATTAGGGCCTGCGATTTGGTTGGGTAGTTCATACAAGGAAGTTTTTCTCTTTTCATGGAAGCTTCTGGACTTTTAACATCCCTCCCCCCGACGCCCACACATACACACTCTGGAGTGTGAATCATCTCAGACAGAAAAGCAAGCTTGAAACTAACTGTGACGGTTAACACGTGGCATGTAGCGTCCTGCATGAAGCAAGGTGTCTCGTGCTGTCGGCAAAGCCCAGCTCTGGCAAACAGAGCGACCTGGGTTTGAATGGCGCGCCCACGCCATCCAGCAGCTGTGTGGCCCTGGGTGGGTCACTTTCCCCTGCTGGTAGGATGGAGATGGTCATTCCGACTCTAATGCTCCCAGGTTGGTGAAAGGGTCTCAAGAGAGAGAGCACCTCATCTTGCAGAGCCTGTCTTCTGAGTGCTGATTGTGTGCTGGGACTGGGGTCAATAGGAGACAAAACACCGTGATCCCTGCCTCATAAAGTGGCTCTCTAGTTGGCGACTGTCCAAGCTGGTCACTATCCAAGTAGACAAAGAAACCATTAGACATTTGCAAATGGATGGGTCTTGAGCTGGAAAGAAATGGGGTCCCAAGACAAAGCACAGCTGGAGTCAGAATAGACCTCCCTGAGGAGAGTGAGGTGAGGCCAACTGGGAGAAGTGAACACAAAACAGAGAAGAGAGGACATCTAGTCAAAGCCCAGGAGAGTAGAACCAGTGAAGGCAGAGAGGACGGCTGGGTCATGCAGAGTTTGGAGACTACAGACAGATTTTTCACATTATCCCGAGACCAGTGCATGGCGGGAGAGTGGAAGATGATGAGAGCTGAGTTTTGAAACCATCGTGCAGGCACATTTTCCACAGAGAAAGTTTTCAAATATAGGTTTTCTTATTATTTCGGTTTAGCAAGGCCAATAAGTCAGGGAATGACTGCCGTTGGATATACTCTGCTACACACAGATCCCTAGAGGAGGGGGCCTGCCACGCCTGATGGGGAGGGACCCTGTGGAGAAGCACCTGGGTTGCAAGATCCTTGAGGGAACAAGGACCAGGTAAGCAGGCTGAGGCTGAGGCTGGGCTAGTTTGAATAATTTCAGGGGCTCTGGAGCCCGCCCTGGGGCCCGTAAGGCAGATGAATCCTGTCGTGCCTTGGTGACGACGCATATGAATGGCACACTGACTCTCTAGGAATTAGCTAACCCTTGAGTGGCAGTCAGTAAGGCCCCAAGATGTCAACACATCCAAATACAGAACATAAAAGGCTTGGTTATCACAGAAGATGCAAGAGAGGGAGCAGGGAAAGGAGGAGCCTGTGTGGTTAGCAGGGTGAGAGCTGAGGTGGCTGCACCATCTGAAATGTCATCTAGACTTTGACTGCTGTCGTGGTTGACAGACCCTGTTATTAAACAATGAAAGTGATGCTATTAAGTACATCCTTTAAGAAAAACTTTTTAAAGCTGAAAAGGCCCTTGAGGGTGTCCTTCCCTCCTCCACACCCCGCTCCCCATGTCTCAGGGACATTAAATGAATTGTCCAATATCACACAGTGATGCAAATGCAAATCTCCAGAATTTGTTTGGAAAACCCAGAGAATTTGACCGGCCTGTAAAATCATTGTCTGCCAGCAGGCCCTGGAACAAGCCTCTCAGAGGCCTAAGACTATCCATGCAAGGAGACTTTCTTTCTTCCTCTAGACTATTCCTAGTAAGTCCCTGGAAACCCATCCCTCAGAGCGAAGCCGATGGCAGAGCGAGGCCTTTAATGATGGCGTGTGAGCCACTTTGAGCTTGAAGTTTTAAAGGCTTTGGTGGGCTAACCTTGAGAATCTCTAGGTTATGACAATGATGCCCTTACTTTCTGCCTAAAGTAGGTGACAATAGCCCCCTCCCTGCTGCCTCTCTTATCCTTGGCCAGGAACCCTTCCCTTTGTCCCGTGGAGTCTCAGGGGAATGGAATCATCATGAAGTCTCAAGTCTGCCTCAGTCACATACTCTGACCTTGTCGCTGTGCAGAAGTCGCCTAATTAGAGGAACACGAAACCTTTTTGGGCTCTCGCAAACAAATCCTTACCCGGGTTTTCCTGGGCCCAAAGAACACAATCATGTCATCAGTAAGCCCCGCTGCATGTCTCTCAGTCTCCTGATTTAATGGATGGCGACAGGGAAGCAGAAGGGCAAATGTGATGAAACAAGGCAACATCTGATCTTTCTAGGTGGACGGAGCTGCTGAAACTTAATAATGGTGACTCCTTGCTGCCAAGGAGGATGATTAAGCGGATAGACAGATTTTTCTGGTTCTTCATTCATAAAAGGTTTTTAGTGCCTTGGCCGGTGCTGGTCTGGTCTCCACTGGAATCCAGGACTGGGTGGAATCTCGGCAACATCACACATGCGTGGGATCCATCAGTCCCCACCACATGAAGCGTCCACTCCAGGGAGAGAAGACAGACACCAAACAATAAACAAGCAAATTGCCTGATATGTCAGGCAATTCTATGTGCTATAGAAGAAAGAAAAAGGAGAATAAGGTGATGGAGTTTAGAGAAAAAGGGCTGCAATTTTTTCAATCGTGATAAAAATACACATGGAATTGACCAGTTTAAGAGTATAGTTTGTGTCACTGCGTACATGGCAACATTGTACCACCGTCACAGCTGAAACTCTGGACCCAGAGAACAAATCTGTTCTGCTCTCGCCCAGCCTCTGTGGATTTAACTGCTCTACGTGGCTCCGACAAGTGGAACCTTACAGTGTTTGCCATTTTACGACCGGCTTATTTCACTGAGCATCATGCTCCAGGTGTAGCCATGTGGTAGTGGGGGTCAGAACTCCCTCCTTTCATGGCTGAATGATATTCCATTGCATGGCTCAGCCCCACCTGGTGGATCCGTGCATCCGTTTTTAGACACGTGGGTTGTTTCCACCCTTTGGCCACAGCGGACAACGCTGCTAGGTACATGAGTATGTTTTCTGTTTTCAGTTTTGGGGGTGTCCATACCCAGAAGTGAAATTGCTGGGTTCTATGACAATTCTATTTTTAAGTTTTTAAGGAACTGTTTTCCATAGAAATTGCACCATTTGGTGGTTCTTGCCAACAGGGCACAAGAATTCCAATTTCTCCATACCCTTACCAACACTCCTTACTTTTATCTGTTTTGAGAGTAGCCGCCCTAACAGGTATGAGAGAAGGCTGCGTTCTTAAAAGGGTGATCAGGCTAAGTTTGGTAGGATGGTGGCATTTGAGACTTGACAAAGGTAAAGTAGGTCACCTGGAGGAGTTTCTGAGGCAGAGGGGATCTGGGTCCTGAGGCAGGACCACCAGGAGCAGCAAGGAGACCAGAGTGGATGCCGCACAGGGATGGACAGGAGAGTGCAAGCCACGTGGAGAGAGGTGCTGCAGAGCATCTCGAGCAGGGGAGCACGTGGTCTGACTTTGAAAGGAGCGCTTGTCTGCGCGGGGTTCTCTGCGTTAAGAAGGGGTTACAGGGAGGCAAGAGTAGGAGCAGGAGACCAGTGAGGAGACCACCGTGGTCAGCTAGGCCACAGATGGTGGGCGCTTGCTCAGGGCTAGCAGAATGGTGGAGAGACATGGTGGAGACTGGACGGAGCCGAAAGGAAGCACCAAGAGGGTTCGCTGATGGACTGACGCAGAATATCAGGGGAGTCAAAATGGACGCCAAAGTCTGGGGCCCAAATGGATGGTGTCACACGCACCGGAGAGGGATGAGGATGACAGAGGGGCCAAGTGAGGGAAGATCGGGAGTTGCAGTTTGGACACGTGCTTTCCTGAACTCTCGTGAGACACGTCGGTGTCCTGAAACGGAGAGAGACCAGGCTCCCAGGTGCTTCGCTGTGTGAACCAGTGGGAGGCTGAGCAACAAATCCCGGGTGGAGGAAGGCGGAGCAGGACCAGCAGGTGCTGTGTGACACCGCCCAGCGGTGGCCTCCCTGGTCCTCACAACCGCGCTGCCAGGAGACGCCATACCGGCTTCACAGAGGAGCCAGCTGTGGAGACATGAAGTCACTGACCCAAGGCCACGAGAATGACAAGTGACAGAGTAGGGTTGAATCCAGGTCTGCTCACCTCAAAGTCCACACATTCGTTTGTTTGTTTAAAGGACAGGTGCAGGCAGGAATGAAGGGCAGCAGAGGCAGGAAGGCAGAGGGAGGAGAAAGAAGCGCTTTACTGATTTCACTGAGTTGTTCATTCTGGTTGCTGCCCCCTGGCCCTGGGACGTAAACCGGTCCTTGGGATGTTTGTGGGCTGCACCCAACCTCTACCCCACCAGGGCGCGCCAGAGCCCACACATTTGCACGTGCTGCTGATTAAACTGAAAAATCCAGTAAGATTCACAGATGTGATGGGCTTAAGCTTAATCTTGAAAGCCAGGGTTTGAAGAAAAGAGGAGGATGGACTGAACCAACACAGAATAAGGGCTAACTCCTTGTCAGGTACTCCAGGGCCCTGCCTGGCTTGGGCCCTGTCCTCCCCTGCATCCTTTCCCTGACCACTCGTTTTTCATGTTCCACTGGCCTGATTTTGCTGCACACCAAGCTTTTTCCCACTTCAGAGCTTTTTACCCACGCACTTTCCTCCGCCTGAACGCGCCACATCTTTTTGTCTTCCTAGACGACTCCTACACATCTCTGGGGGCCAGCTCAAATGTCGCTTCTTTAAGGGCGTCTTCTCTGACCCCTCCTTCCCGTGAAATGCTGCACGTGTGCATTGTGGCTCTAAAGACAATTCTTATCGTTATTGTGCAATTATGTTTCAGTGTCGCCTCTCCCACCAGACCAGTGCTGTTCAACAGAACTTTCTACAGTCATGGAAATGCTTTAGAGCGATACTGCCAAAGATGGTGCCACGTAGCTTTGAGCATTTGAAATGGGGTTCATGCAACCAAGGGACTGATATTTCAAATTTCTAAATTATATTGTATATTATGTAAATCATTTCTGATAGAAATTACATTTTAAGAGAGGAAGGAAGGGAAAGGAGGAAAAGGAATAGAAGGAAGGGAGGGAGGGAGGGAGGAAAGAGGGAAGGAAGGAGGGAAAAGTATCTTTATTTCATTGTTTATTTTGTTTTCTCACCCTGGCTCTGGGTCTCAAACCCGGGTCCTTGGGCTTTACATGGCCCACATGCCAGCATCTCAGCTGCCTGAATTACATAACTTAAGTTTACATTTAAATAGCCCTGTGGCTAAGGCCACCATGTGGGAGGGACATTAACATTCTAGACTGTGAGGTCCTCAAGAGCCATATCTGTTTCGTCTCGCTATAGAAACCCATGTGCCTTGAATGGTGCCCAAGCAAACTATGGGATGGATGAATGAATGAATCAACTAATCAATGAATCAATGAAATCATCCTAGAAAGGAGAGACCCAGAAAAGTCTTACTTCCACAAAAATCACACAGTAAGGCAGAGCAAGAAAGAGTGAAGAGAAAGAAGAAATTTTTTTTTTTTTTTAAATTTTTATTTAGTTGTCTACACTGGTTTTTTTCCCCTGGACCCGGGATTCGAACTCAGGGGTGTGTGACTTCCCGCACTTCTTAGGTGGCTTACCAAACCACTGCTCCACCAGGGCATGCCTAGATGTAGTACTTGGCCTCCTGAATCTCTCTGCATGGTGCTGTGCCTGAGTGGACAGCAGGTAAAAGGCAGAGGTTGGTTATGTGCAGTGAGCTCTCCTCGAGCTGTGTGAAGATATCCCCAAGTGCAAGAAAGGACTGGGTTCTTAGATACCCTCATCCCCTTTCCTCTCTCCTGACACTGTAAACTACTTAGTGGCTTATACCCTATTAATACAAGGTCTCCCATGGAACTGAGACTGTTCCAGAGTCCACTCTTGCCAACTCTCTATTCTTTTTAACCATATTGCTCTCAGGAAATCTGCTGCTTGCGATCTGTGTAGATAGATAGATAGATAGATAGATAGATGACAGATAGATGGTAGATAGACGATAAATGATATAGATGATAGATGATAGATGGTAGATACATGATAGACAAACAGATGATAAGGAGCTCAGTCTACATACATCCCAAGGATCCAGGTTTGAGACCTGAAGCCAGAGGCAACAACCAATATAAACAACTAAATAAAAAATAACAAAATAATGATTCTCCAAACTCTCTCTCTACCTGCCTGACTAGTCACCTTCATTCCTGCCTCATCTTTCCTTAAAAAAGAAAAATCTGAGTGGTGCTTTATAATCTGCCCAGACTCATGTGGTTATTGCTTTGACTTTACTCATTTTATAAATCAAGGTCATCATATTTCAGGGCTAATTTTGACTTCATTCAAATAAAATTTGGGATTCAAAGATTATAATTTGGGGGAGTTCAGAAGAGGATATATATATATTTTGTTTTTATAAATAGTTTTCCAGATGTAATAATAATAATAATAATAACTCATAGATGTTCAGTGTTTGTACCTGCCTGTCATTTAGAACCTATTACCTCATTTGATCTTCACATTAATCCTGTGAATCAAATACTGCTCAAATCTCCATGTTGGCACACGCTGGTGGTCTGGCAATTTAAACTGGGTGCAGACCACACACATCTCAAGGTCCACAGTTCGAGACCGGGGGAAACAACCAGTGATGAACACCTGAATAAAATACATGGGGCGCTTCTTCCTCCTCTCTCCTCCTGCCTGACTGCCTGATCGCCTTCAGTCCTGCCTGAACCTTTTCTTTAAAAAAAAAAAAAAATCTCCATTTTATGGCTAGAGAAACTGAGTCTCAGAAAGATTAAATCACTTGAGGAAGCAGGAAGTGGCGCAATCAGGATTTGAATTAAAGTCTGTCGTACTCCTCAGAAGCCAAGGCTCTCAGCCAGCACAGAATCTGACTTCTCTAAAAAAGATGATACAAATGCGTATGTTTAAAACATCAGAGAGAATAATCTAGAAACAACATCGGGGCTTGGAAAGAGAGAGGGATCTACTGTTCATTCTTGTGCTTTTTATGAACATTATTTGCTCTATATTATATTATATTAGCATATTATAATATATTCATATAAAAATTAAATTAAATTTCAATAAGTAAAATCTTCCTATTATTTTACCTTTTTTTACTAAAGGACTTGTCACAATCATGTTATGTTTATATCTTTGTAGAATAAATAAATGAATCTTTGAGGAACTTGCAAAGTTCACATGCTCTGACTGACATTGATTGAAAATGTATCCCAGAAAAATTTCAATTCCCATATGTATTGTACTCTTATTCTGAGTACCAAATTCCATATTTCCTTTTTAAAACTATTTTTATTTAAATAGGTTGGATTTTTGATTAATTTATTTTCAATGAAAGTGGCATGTTTTCTTCAAGAGATTTGCATTCAGATATTTATGTATTTATGTATTCATACATCACTCTTTGGACATTATAACTAAGTATTCTTTAGCATTTGTGAAATAGTGCTATATCACATAAGACATGCTATTTGTGGGTCAATTAACAAAACCTTAAATTAAACTTAAATTAATTTAAAAGTTGAAATGAAAATTAATTTTACCCCAATTGAGAAGCAAGCATTACCATAACCTTCAGTACTCAGAGCCTCAGAGAGCTGTATCCATCACACTAAAAGTCACTTGGGAGAATTTCTCAGTGGTTTAGAGAGAAAAATATTAAGTCAAGAAAATAGGCACATACAGGCAATAAGGTATCCTTTCCAACAAGCCTAAATGGTGTCTACTTTCAGTGATTCTAAATAATAAAACAAAGGTCCCTAGAAATGTTCTTTTTAATGTTATCCCATCCTCTTGGAATTCACTTAACAAATCACCATTGGCTTGTGGTAGGAAAAATCTCTAACCCCCTCATGGTGAGGCCCCTGTCCTTTCCAATGCTTGGTTGGATTCACCCCAGATTCCCAGAGCGAATTTGGTGTCCCTTAAAAATTCCCATCCCCTGAGCAGAGCAGTTCTGGTGTTCCCAAAGATAGTCGTAGACAGCAAGTCTCACTCTAGCTAGCTGTTACAAAAACCTTTCATTCAGAAGAAAGCAAGAGGTTACAGCCACAGAGCACAGCCCTCGCAGCCACACACTTCATAAACAAGAGGACTTCACACAAGCTTTCCCTCTAGGAAGGAATCTCAGCTCTTTAGAAACCAGTTTGCAACATGGATATCATTACCTCCCCAAAGACCTTGCAAAAACATTAGGAATTTCACAGCTAAGAGAAGGGCTAGAAAGAGCCCATGTCATTGCCTGCACTCATCAATTCAGTTCACATTTCAAAACAGCAGCTAATGCTTTCTTAAAGCACAGACCTCAAAATCCCTTTAGGATGGAGAGCATCGAGAAGAGAAAGCATAACACCCGGGTCGCTCCCCTATAAGATCCTAATGGATCTGAAAAATTGAACAGAGTCAGAGAACCTGGTTGCTGAGCGGCTGGGGGAGGAAAATGGCTTGTCTCCTCCAGGCCCAATTGTCTCCTTTGAAACAGTCCCCTTTAAATCCATGAAGCCATGCAGAGATGCCCCCCTGCGGGTCTTCATTTTTTTTTTTTTTTAAGAAGAGCCTGTGTGCCTCTCACTCGCCCCCATGATACTCACGGCAGCTGCCTTAGCTGGAATAAGTCCTCCTCCATGTCCGCGCTGCGCCAGGACGAGCCCTTTTCATGGCCCTTACATGGTGGTGGTGGATGACGAGCGCTCGGGATTTCAGCACCGCGGTGCTGGACAGCTCCCGCGCCGTTTCCTCCCTCGGTGGCAGCTGCTCGGGGGAGGGAGCCGCCGGGGAGCAGCCCCGAGACAAAGCCGCCGCCGCCAGGAGACCGCGGGGAGAGTGGGCGGAGAGGAGGAGGCGGAGGGCACCGCGAGCTGCGCGGGCGAGGGGGCGGGGAGAGCCCTCCGGTTAGAGGGATTGACAGGCTCTGTGGCTGCTGCCTGCAGCCCGTGAAATGACTGTCGAGGTACCCGGAGTACCCTTTGGTTGACGACGCCTCTCTAAATGTTTATTTGTGGGCATTCACTCATGTTGTTCTCGGCATAGTGTTTTTGAAACCCAGGCTGCTCTGACAAATGCAGGAAATGAAGAAAAAAAAAAAAAAAAAAAAAAAAAAAAAAAAAAAAAAACCAACAACAAAAAACACAGCAACGATTAACTGTATCCGTGTATTTAAGTACTGCTTGAGTAGGTGCGGTGTGTGCCGGGCACGGTAAGAGACCCTGGGCGTTTGACAGAGAGCGGGTTAGACGGTCTTGTCATCACCTGAGGATCTTGTCATCACAGTGCTGAGGATCTAGGAAAATGAATCAACAAAAGTGCAGTTTCAGTGTGAGAAGGTCAAAGATCACTCATCCAGTCCCTCACCCACAAACATGATTATTACTACTATTTTTAGGAAAGGTGCAGGCAGGAAGAGAGAGGAAGAGGAAGCATTTTATTTATTTTGTTTAGTTGTTCCTCTTGGTCGTTTCCCCCAGCCTGTTCTCAAATCTGTTTCCATGGGATGTGTGTGGATTGAGTCCCGCAGCCTTCAACCAACCTTAAATAATTTGTTAAAATTCCGGTGAAATAACTTGTTGGGGTGCCCTGGTGGGGTAGTGGTTGGGTCAATCGCCTCTGAAGGAGTGTAGACCCCTGGATTTGAGGACTGGATGTGGGTCAGGGGGTGGGGGGAAGCAATCAGTGTGAAGAACTAAATAAAAAATAATAATATGATAGAATTGGGGTTGCTCTTTATTGCTGTTGAGTTTTATTGCAGGAGTTTCTTTGATATTTAAAATACTAATATATAATGGAAGTGTTGGCTTGCTGGCTCAACCACATGGAATCTTTACAAGTATAGCTCAGGTATTAACCACATTAGTTACTCACCTTTTAATGGAGGCTTGAGATCACAGCGGTGCATCTTTTCAAACCAAACTATGTGGGTCACGGGCTGCTCATGGGAAGTCATTGGCTGTAACTTGGTTCAGGGACAACTTCTGGACTAATTAGTTGTGAAAAGAGCTAAGGCAGCCGAGTAATAAAGGACATGACGCTTAGAGGACAGAGGTGGGGAGGGAGGGAGGGAAAGTTTTGATTGACATTGACAATGCCCTACGCAGTGAAGTCTTTGGGAGTTTCCCCAAGTTCTCCGGCCCTCCCATATTCCTTCCTCTTACCTGAACAGCACTCAGCTAAACATTGTTGAAATAAATGCGGAGCTTTGTTTTCTATTGTCATGTAAGCAGTCACCTTTTCTCTCCAAGTTAGATCTTAAGATCTAAGGACACAAGTGAACATCTAGATCGAAGAGATGTAGGGAAAGATATAGAGAAAGAACACAGGATCCCAGGCTTTCTCCAAGTAGACCACTCTTCTCCTAATCTCCATGTGATCACCAACCCAGCTTTTGGACATTCATCCTCTTGAGTTTTTAAGGAAACTTCAATACTTAGGCAAGATTGATTAAATCCTTGGCCATTAACGAGTGATTCAGCTCCAGGTCCTCTGCCCTCTCCTCTTCCTGCAATGACGGGGCCATATGGTACCTGCATATTTACCTCTTAAAGAAGTTATCCAACTGCTTTCCAGTGTGGTTGCATAATTTTACTTTTCCATCACCAGGGTATTAAAGCTCCAGTTGCTCCACATCCTTGTCAGCACAATATTGCCATCTTAAATTTTAGACCAGCCTGAATGCGCGTCATGGTATCTCCTCATGGTTTTAAGTTAAGTTTTCCTAGTGACTAGTGATGCTGAAAATTTTTCACATGCTTATTTGCTATCCACGTATTAGCCATATGTTGTCTTTGGTTAAGTGTCCAAATAGTTTCCTTATTTTTACTGGATTGTTTTCTTTATGCATTCTGAAGGCAAATTCTTTGTCAGATATGTGGCCTGTAAATATTTCTCCTCAGCTAGTGCTTGTGTTTTCATTTTCTTAGACAATGTCTTTCAAAGAGAAGCACTTAATTTTGGTGACAACATATTATCAGTCTTTTATATATTATGATTTTGGTATCATAGTTAAAAAATCTTTGCCTAACCAAACCACAAATACTTTTCTTATGTTTTCTTCTGGAAGCTTCAGAGATTTGGGTTAAAAATTTGGGTTTATAATCCACCTCAAGTTAATTTTCATGTAAGCTGTAAATACTGATTAAAGTTCATTTTATTGCAAATACTCAGTTATTCCAGCTCTGCTTGATAAACCTATCCTTTTTTGCCTGAATTTGTTTTTGCACTTTTGTCAAAAATCAATTGACCTTAAATGTTTAGATCTGTTTTTGGATTATCTAATTTTGTCTATAGATCTCATTGTCTAATTTGACAAAATACAAAACTGTCTAAAAAACTTAGCTTTATAATATGTCTTAAAGTCATGACGTGTAAATTATCCAATCGTGTTTATCTTTTTCCTAGTTGCTTTGACTTTACATTACCTTTGCATTTACATATGAATTTTACAAACAGCTTTTCAATTTGCTCCAAAAAAAGTTACAGGCATTTTGACTGAGGCTACATGGAATTTATAGATCAATTTGGAGAGAATTAGTGCTTTTTTAATATTGTACATTTCGGTCTATGAACATGGTATATCTCTTCACTTATTCAGGTCTCCTTTCATTTCCCTCATCAACATTTTATAGTTATCAGTGTACAAATCTTGCACATCTTTTGTTATATTTAACCAAAACTTTATTAATTGCTCATGTTATTGCAGATAATATTTTAATTTTAATGTCTGATTTATTGCTACTATGCAGCAATACAATTTTTTTTTGTATATTGGTATTTTAGACTGCAAAATAACCGTTAATTTATTTTTTCTTGGAGTTTTTTTATATAGTCCATAAGATTTTCTATAGAGATTACATTTTCTCTGTAGATGAAGACAGTTTTGAAGATATAATTACAAGCATAATATTTAACTTAATAGATCATTTCATTATTCTCCACCTTTTTAAAAAACTGATTCCATCAGATAATCTCTAGACATCAAAAACTAAGCTAATCGTCATTTCAGTTAGTAGGTCTTAAAAAAACCTGAAACACCCTGTAATATGATTTCATAAGGATTTAGAATAAAATGACTTTTTCATTCTGTCATATACCTTTTCTTTTTATTATAATATTTACAAAAAGATAGGAAAGTAGAGACTTCTAACACTTAGTATCTTCCCTCAAATATTTGGGAAGCAATTGTTGTTCTACATATTTTTAACTCATTTTAGCTTGTGGTTCTATGGATTTGCATACACAAAAGGAATAGATGTGAAAATAGATGTGAAAACCAGAAATATTTTAGAAAAATAAAATTTAAGCTGAAAGAATAACCGGAACAAAGACACCACTGTGGTACTCCTCACTATGCACAACTCAGGACTTTGCATTTTGGTCACTCATTCATGTTTGTTAAACTGAAGCAAACTGATCTTTCATTTAAGTGACGAGAGATTCAGAATCTATTGTAAACCGTGGAGAGGAGAAATAATGGTTCCCAAGGAGGCAAGATGGAGGCCTACTGGGAAATGAGTGTGCAGCTCATCCCAGTTTCCCCAGAACTTTCTGTTTTAACAGTGACAGATTCATGTCCTGGGAAGCCCTACATCTCAAGCACATCTTGGCAGTTGACAATTCTCCAATCATAAGCCAGATCTGACATAGACTTGTGTTTTAAGTAGCCTGAGAATTAAAAAGTATACTCTAGCATGAAAGATTCAAAGCTATATAACTCAGGAGAAAGCATAGGAGTAAAACTTTATTACTGAGTTAGACAATGGTTTTTAGCTACAACCTCAAAAACACAAGTGATACAAGGAAAAAGTAGATATACGGTACTCTATTAAAAGCTTTTATTTTGCAAATGATCCCGTCAAGAGAGTGAAAAGACAATCTACAAAATGGGAAAAGATATTTGCGAATCATATATCTAAGATGGCATATATTCAAAATATATAAAGGACTCTTACAACTCAATAATTAAAAAACAACTCAATTTTTAAAAAGGGAAAGGATTTGAACACTCCTTCAAAAAAGTTAAATAAATGGTCAGCAAGCTCTTGCAAAGTTGCTCGATGTCCATAATCATTAGGGAAATACCAGTGGAAACCATGAAACACCCCTGCCCACCCAGCAAAATGACTAGAGACAGACAACTGTTGGAGTTGGTGAGAATGGGGAGAAATTGGAACTCTTGTGCACTGTTGATGGAAATGGAAAATGGTATAGCTGCTATGGAAAACAGACTGGTAGTTCCTCAAACATTTAAACATAGAGTTACCACATGTTGCTCTGGAGCGAGAATGGAGAGCAGGGAACATGGATTGACAGCTAATACATCTGACATTTTTAGGGGGTAAGAACAAAAATATTTTAAAATTAGGTGTGATGATAGTTGTACATCCTCATGAATATATTTTAAAATATCAAATTATACATTTAGAAGGGGTGAGTTGTATGTGAATTATATCTAGATAAATCTGTCCTTTTAAAAATTACTTTTAAAATTGGTCTACAATTTTTCCAACATTTAAATGGAGAGATTTTAGATAGCAAGAGTATCAGCTTCTTGGGGAAAGAGGAGACAGCACTTCCCTACTGGACCTGCCTTTCTCTCTGGCCACAAACAACTGGGGTCTTGAAGTCATCTGCCCCATCGTCCTGACTGTAGGCATGTATAGCCCCTGCCTGTTTTCTGGGTACGTTCAAGGAGTACTTAGTGCATAATAAGTATGAAAAAAAACTTCAGACAAATTAATTGCTATAGTGTGTCTTCTTTCTTAGAAATGTGATTATATTTTTTCAAAGGAGTAATGTTTACCCTTGAGTGGGGGTGGTCAGCATCCCCCTGATGGCTTGTTAACACCCAGATGATTGGGCTCTGTCCCCAGAGTTTCTAATTCAGCAGGTCTTGGGGGAAGCCTGAGATCTTGTGTTTCTGACAAGTTCCCAAATAAGACTGGTGCTCTAGTCTGGGGACCACATTGAGAAATCCCACCCTAAAGTTTTATCTGTGTGAGATTATCAGCCGAGAACGATGTGGTTCATGTTTGTTTCTACCTCTGATCTGAGAGATACCCCTGAGCAGAGAGAACTATTATAAAGGCAGGAGCTTCCAGCTAACATCCATCTGTCTGGGAAGTGGGGGCATGCCAAAAGACAGATGGGTTTTATTTCACATCAAAGTAATGCATCATGATTTCTTCCCTCAGATTCTTAAAACAAAAGTTAATATTTTAAAATAGAACCAGGAATAGAGACTGACAAGCTGCCCTTTAGCCTCAAAGACTGAATATGAAAAAGCGTATGCACTACTTACAAGCAGTCTTCAATCAACTGTGCTCTAAACGCTATTTTTATCAAAACAATATTCTACCGGTTTTAAAAATGGCATTTAATTAAAAAAGGAAACCCATGGATTTATATTCATAAAGAGACGTGTCTTTCATATGTTAGAACTAAAATTGAATTAACAAATAAGACAAAAGTGAAAAATAAACCTTTGTCAGGAGGTTCCCCTCTGCTTGACTCGCAGGGGGGATGGCAACTCCATCTGGAGTCACTCTCTGGTCCCTGGCATTGTACTAAGACCTGTAATTACCTCCTGATCTTGCCATAGGAGTCAGAGAAAAGGAGCCTTGGTTAATGAGTTAAAACATGTGAACTACGTAAAGACTTGCAACTTCAAAGAGCCCCCTGGTCACATGTCTGCCATGAAATGCAAGATGATTCAGCTACAACTAGAGAGGACTGGAGAGGGCAAAGAGAATATCTGTGCATCAGGCTCAGAAGAGAAGCTATGAAACTTTCCTAACACAACCATGATCTCTTAGATGATGTGTTTTCAGGGTCAACAAGCAAATAGGAGAGGTGAATCTGCAGCAGCATATCTGTTCAGGCCTGGGAAGAGGTTATCAAGCAGAAGCAGTGCAAGGTGATTGAGTAGTCACCAAAGAAAAGGTGGCAGTCTCACCACAATATTGTGAACTGTGTTTTCATTTTCATTCATTCCAAGTATTTTCTAATTTCCCTTGTTCACTCTTTTTTTTATCTATTGATTACTCAGTTTAATTAAACTGATGTTTAATTTCCATGTTTATGAATTTCCCAAATTCCTTTCTGTTATTGATTTCTTTCCATTATGATCAAAACATATATTTCTATAATTTCAATCTTTACAAATTGTTGAGACCAGCATCGGACTTTCGAATAGTGACTTAATAGGACGCAATTTCAGGTCACGCCCCACAGACACTGAAAAAAAAATAACAAAAATCACCTGTTTTCCTGAGACAAAAAAGAAACAACTGTCACTTCAGCTGGAGACAGAACAGCTGCAGACTAATGAATGAGTGAATGAGGACACCTGGCACTGTTCTGAGCAAAGCCTCAGATTTGGATTTGGGATGGAGCTTGGGAGTCTCCAGACGCGCCGTGGGGGTACAGGCTAGGGATTTCCAGAGCAGCTGTGAAGGCAGTGAGAACCGGCCCAGTGGGGCTGAGACACAGAGACGCAGAGGGCCGACTTGGGAGGGGGTGAAAGGAGAGCCAGTGCAACGGGAGCTGAGCTGGAGCCCACACAGTGAAATTGCACTGGGTGCAGCCATAACAGGAAATCAGCCAAATTAAACCCTCCCACGACCATTTCCCATCAGAGCCTGGGGTCCGCTGAGCGGAAATCCAGTCCACCGCATATTCGCCCACCAGAAATCCCGCCCATCAGATGCCCCGCCCCTGCATTGCAGTGAGAAGGCAGTCTTAAGCCTAATGTCACCCACTAGTGCCACCTTGTGGGTAGAGGCAAAACTGCAGCCTGATTGCCAATCCTGGACAAGTCAAATCTACGCAACGCCAGGGAAACCAAACCCTCAGAAATATTAACGGAATGCCAAATAAACCAAAGGCACAGAGAAATATACATTAAATGATGGATCCAATCAAAAACCCAGGGGAAAATCTGAATACAGCAGGCACATGTAAATTACCTGAAGAGGAATTTAGGGTAACAGTGATTAATATACTCATGGGAGTCCAGAAATCAATACAGGCAGTAAACGAGAGTGTCGGGAAGCAGAGAAGAATTAAAACAAGACATCAAACAGTTAAGAGACACTATGGCTGAATTAAAGAACTCATTAGAGGGGCTCAACAATAGCATGGATAAAGCTTCTAATAGAATCAGCAATCTGGAAGATAGGACAGAGGAACTCAAGCAAACCAGCAAAGAGATAAAAAAAAATTCAAAGACTCGAAGACAGAATTCAAGACCTTTAGTATAACATCAAAAGGAACAACCTTCTCATCATAGGGGTCCCAGAGGAAGAGAGAGAAAAGGGGGTAGAAGCCATATTTGTAGAAATAATAGATGAGAACTTCACCATTTGGAGGAATGGAGCGAGCCTCCAGCTCTAGGAAGCTCAAAGAGTTCCTAATAAAAGAAACCCAAACAGAAATACACCTAGACACTTTGCCATAAAAATTTCAAAAACACAAGATAAAGAAAGACTATTAAAAGCATCCATAGAAAAACATGTCACATATAGAGGAGCCCCCATAAGATTGTCAGCAGACTTCTCAAATGAAATTCTACAGGCCATAAGGGAATGGCATAATATATTCAAAGTGATGAAAGAAAAGGATTTTCAACCTAGGATATTATATCCAGCAAGATTATCATTCAGAACTCAAGGAATGATTAAAAACTTTTCCTGACAAGCAAAAGTTAAAGGAATTTATACCACAAAACCAATTTTGCAAAAAAATATTAAAAGATGCTCTATAAAGCATAAAGAAGTCACACAGAAAAACAGTATGACAGCAAATACTAAAAGTGGGGAAGAAGAGAAGAGAACAAAAATGTGGAGAGTTACAATGAGTGGAAGATTAAATGCTTTCAAATAAAATTAGGTAATAAACATAGAATTGTGAATGCTAACTTTAGAGTAACCTCAAAATATATCCCCAGGGAAAAAAATGAAGAAAACAAAAGGTGAAATCAATCAAAACATAACTGCACCAACCGACCTAAAAAGAGAAAGAAAACAAAGTCATCATCTGGAGCAATATACAAAAGACAAATTATAAAATGACACTAAGCAGCTATATATCAATAAATACCCTAGACATTAATGGACTGGACTCACCAGTCAAATGACGCAGAGTGGCTGAATGGATTAAAAAGCATAATTCAAACTTCTGCTGCATACAGGAAACCCACCTTCTTCCACAAGATAAACAATGGCTCAAAGTCAATGCCTGGAAGACAACCCGACAGTTGAATGGCAACCATAAGTAAATGCATGGAAGCAGGAATTCATAGCTCCTTCAACCATCAGTACCATTAACTCTACAGACCTGCATCATATCAGTATTTAAAAAATCACCCACACCAGTCATTCATGACACAGGTCTATGGGATGCGTAATATGTTTCACATAACACAACTAATGTGGGGAAGATTTAGGACTTCAAAAAAGGACTAAAGTGAAAGGCAGAAAATGTTCGTTCATCACACTCAATTTCTATAGCAAAATTACTCCATACCATTACAAAAGGTTTAAAAATTAAACTCAAAGCTGATGTTGCCTTGAAAATCTGGCACTTATCCATGCGTAGATTTGCTGTGAGCTCAGCTCTGGCTCATCAGACATTCTGAATGTGCAGCAAATTGCTTAAGATGCAACATGTGTGACACCAGTAGTCTGATTAAGCATAACTCCTGTCATAATCAAATCACAAATTTAGTTCTATCTCACTGTTCTTTTTAAATGTTTAGGAGCAGATCTTTCTCTGACCCAGATGGAAAATCCCAGGCCCATGATGTCCACCTTTCTATAACAGGAATTTCTCCTTTAAACCACAAAGCAATCTATAATCAGAAATTAGAATCTCCAATTCAAGTTTAATCAAAGTTTTGAGCTAAATTTAGCACTAAAACCTCTCCTACCGCCCAGTTGTAGTCTAAATTAATTAAATTCAAAACCTACAATGAGAAAAAGGGACTTCTCTGCCTCTTCAATGATCACTATTTAACTTATTATTATATATTTTGTTGCAATTTGGTGGTCCCCAATCTTCTACATTTCGGTTCAATTGCTCTCATTCATCTTTGGATATGTTCTTTGAAAAACGGATGGAAATAACTCATTTCAACTTGAGTTGTTGAATCATCAATAGATGTCAAATGGACAGATGTTTCAGGTCTCAGCAGATTGTCGCTCTCATGGGATAACTCCCCTGATGCCCACAACTTGGACACTCTTTGTAATATCCTCACCATCCTTCTGTAATCTACAACTATTCTAAATAAATAATATAATTTATTTAAAAAAATTTTGAGACAAATTTTATGTCATAACATAAGATCTATTTTGGGGAATGTTCCATGTGCACTTATGGAGGAAATCATATTCTGCGATTGTTAAGGGATAATTCTCTAGATGTCTGTTAGATCCAGTTGGTTTGTAGTGTTGCTCAGGACTTCCTTCTCCTTGTTGATCTTCCGTTCGGTTGGTTTCTCTGTTATTAAAGTCAGGTGTTGAACTTTTCAGTTATTGTATTTGAATTGCTATTTCTTCCTTTAATTATGTCCTTTTTCTTCATGTATCTTGGGGCTCTGTTGTTAAGTGCATGTTTGCTTACAATTGTTATCTCTTAAAAAGACTGATTCTTTTATCATTTTGAAATGTCTTTGTTTTTAGTATCAATTTTTGTCTTTGCTATTTTGTTGATATTACCCTGCTTTGGTTACTGCTCACATGGCAAAACTTTTCCCATCCCTTTACTTTCGATCTATTCATGTTTTTTAATCTAAAATGCGGCTCTTGTCGACCGTATATAGTAGCATCATGCTGATTCATCCATTCTGCCATCTTTGGCTTTAGATTGGAGAGCTGAATATATTTAAATGCAATGTAATCATGGATCATGTAAAATTTATATTGACATTGTAGTATTCTTTTTCAATATGTCATGTCTACTTTGTTCCTTATTTCTTCCATTACTGCCAACTTGTGGGTTAGATATATATTTTCTGGGCACCATTTTAATTCCCTTGTCATTTCATTAACTATATATGCTTTTTAGGTTTTTTTTAAGTGGTTGGTCTGGAGGTTACCATCAACATCTCAATTCATATCAATTTAGTTTCGATTCATACCGACTTAATTTTACCTTCATTTTTGAAGGATAGTTTTACTAGATATAGACCTCTTGGTTGACAATGTTTTTTTTAAAGAACTTTGAATATCAAACTGCTTTCTGAGCTTTGTGGCTTCTGGTGAAAAATCAGCTGTTCATCTTATAGATATTCTTTTTGTATGACAGTCACCTCTCTGCTTTCAAAATTCTCAGTTTCTGACTGTGACTGTTTAGTTACAATGTGTATAGATGTGAATCTCCTTGAATGTGTCCTCCTTGGGGCTCACTGAGCTTCTCAGAAGAGCAGATTATTATTTCCCATCAAATTTTAGAAGTTTTTAGCCATTGTTTTAAAAATATTCTTTCTTCCTTTCTTTCTCCTCTCTTCTAGGATTTCCATTGTGCAAATGCTGTATGCTCAATGGTACCAAAGTCTCTGAGATTCTGTTCATTTTTCTTCAGTCCATCTCCTTTCTCTTCTTCAGATGAATCATCTCTTTTGCTCTGTTTTCATGTTCATTGATTCTTCTGTCTGCTCAAATATGTTATATCCTAGTTAACTTTTCATTTCAGCTAATTTTCAACTTCAGAATTTCTGTTTGGCATCACTGTATACTTTCTGTCTCTTTATTAATATTCTCTATGTGATGAGATATTGTTCTCATTCTTTTGTTCTTCTAAAATTGTATTAAATATTTTTTAATAAAAAACATCCATCACCATATTCTAGACCCTTCTACTCCTATACTCACCTGCACCCTCATCACCTCTAATAACCACAGTTCTGTTGTGTAAGCTCTCTAGTTTTGTTTACTTTGTTTTCGTATGCTTCTCATATTGGTGAAATAACTTGATATGTGTCCTTCTCCTTTTGAATTATTTCACCTAGTATCCCCTCAAGTTTCTTCCACTTTACTGTAAATGGAATTTTTTCATATTTTTTTGGCCTTGGAGTAGTATGCCATTTTGTGTAAACATATGTATGCATTATGTTCTTTATCCAATCATCCATCAATGGGTACTTAGGTTGCTGTCATAGTGTTGACTATTGTAAATAGTACTGCAACCAATGCAGAGTTACTTATATCTATTCAATGAAAAATTTTCATCCTTTTTTGGATAGATAATCAGAAGTGGGATTATGCTAGATCATAGAGGGTTCCTCTTTCTCCACAACCTTGCCACCATTTGTTGTTCTAGTCTTTTTGGTTTAAGCCATTCCCACATCTCATTATGTTTTGATTGGAATTTCCCCAATCAGAAGCATTGGTGAACATTTTTCATGTGTCTGTTAGCCATCTGTATATCCTCTTTGGAGAAGTGTCTGTTCAGGTCTCCTGTCCATTATTTGATGTGGTTGTTTGGTTTTTGATGTATAGTTGTATGCATTCTTTATAGAATGCATAACGTGCAAATATCTCCTCCCATTTCTCAGGCTATCTTTTTGTTGTGCTAATGTTTTCTTTCACTGTACAAAAGCTTTTTTAATTTGATGTAGTTCCATCTATTTTTTTCTTTTGCTTCCCTTGTTTCAAATCCTCAAAGGCATCTCTAAGGCTGATATCATAAAAAATAGCACCTATGTTTGCTTCTATGTATTCTACAGTTTCTAATCTACATCTAGATTTTTTATTCACTTTTAGCTTATTTTTGTGTATAGTGTTAGAGAGTAATTCAGTTTTGTTATTTTCATGTGTCTATCCAATTTTCCCAATACAGTTATTTGAAGAAAATTTCATTTCTTTATTGTATAGTCATGACTCCTTTATCATATTAACTGTCAATATATATGTGGGTTTATCTATGATTTCCTTCAGTTCTTTATACCTGGTTTCATTTAATTCTTCGATCATATTTAAAATAGATTTAAAATCTCTATCTAGTAGGTCCAAATGTCTTGACTTCCTCAGGGACAGTTTCTAATGTTTTTCCCCCATTGTGTGGACCATACTATCTTGATTATTTGCCTCACAACGTTTTTTTGAAAACTGGACATTTAAAGTAATACTGTGTGGCAGCTCAGGAGCTCAGATCCCCTTCAGCGTTGTCGTTATTGTTGCTTGTTGTAGTTGTTCGTTTTGTGACTTTTCTGAACTAATTCTTTAAGCTCAGTCAGTGACCTGTAAGTCTGACCACTGAAATCCCTGCTCGGTTAGTTGAGTGCTCAGCTGATGACTGAGTAGAGGTTTCCTTAAATCTCTGGAACCATTACATATGCCAGTTTTTCCAAGGGACTTTGTGTAGATGCTGAAACACGACTTCAGCACTCCACTGGGCAGTCGAAAACTCTGCCTTCGTCTTCACTTCCTGCTCATGCAGAACATCAATATCAGGCAGCGGTGCAAACATAAAGCTTTCTCAGTTCTTTCCTGAGAATGTGCATAGTCCTCCCCCATTTGCGTGGGTAGGTAGTCTAAGGCCTGTAACTTGGGGAACATTGCTTCTTAGTTACTATTGCTGCAAAAAATCACCCCCAGACTGAATAGCTAAAAAAAAAAAAGACAAATATTGACCAATAACATGTTCACATCATGGTAACTGGCTTCTACCACAATGGGTGGTACAAGAAAAAGCAAAGTGCATCTTCTATGAGTTGGGCTAGGAATTGACATACCGTCATTCTCACAACAGTCTTTGATCACACATGTCAGCCTTAATCAATGTGGGATGTAAATTCAGAATAGGATAGGTCATTGTCTATGTCTTAGAGGTTGGCCACCACACTCAAGCTTCTCTTCCATATTGGTCAAAACTCCATATGGTCAAAACTCTCAGAAAAGGTATTAGAGAAAAAACACAAGCGTCTCTGTCAAGAAATGGGGTGACTGTTTTAACTGATGGCAGTTCATTCTTCTAGATCTCAAATTCCTCATTAGAAGTCAATTAACTTCTATGCACCTCAGTTCCCTCATAAATCAAATGTGCTGAGCACTGACGACCTCTTCAGTTAGGACCTTCCTGATTAGAAGAGGAAATAATGTGACTTACAAGGCCATGTGATTTCTCAAGATCAGATGTCTAGGAAAGTGATGTGTTAGAGGCTTAGGGCTTCTGTTTGGACAGGAGGATGTGACTTTGAAACTAATGACAATCTAACAGGGCAAAAAAAAGAGAGGCTAGTCACTGTGACAATACATTAATTAATATCAAATGGGAGGAAACAAACTCAATTAATCATATCCAAGTTATTGAAAAGCTGGAGGAGCTGATTTAAGACAGTGAATACTTGCAGGGTTTGAACTGATCAATCATCTAAATTAGGTAACGATTACTGCAAATACTTGCAGCACATTCACTATTTTTACAAATGATTTATAGTGAAGAGCTACTTAAATGTTGGTTTATTGTTATGCAGAGCTCTGGAATGATGAATTTAAAAGCCACATTTTAGGACCACTCTGCTAACTGGAGATCAACCAGAAAAAGAGGATTCGAGGGTATTTTTTTCATTTTTAAAGTATACTTTTATTGAGGCAACATTGTTTTACAACACTGGATAAGTATTAGGAGTGCGGGTTCACTAGAAAAAGAGGATTTGAGTTCCAAGTTTGCAATAATTCAAAATGGCTATATGAAGAAAGATAGTTACATAGTCATCTCTTAAAAATTGTTTTTCTTGCTATGCCCTGGTGGAGCAGTGGTTAGATCAATCACCTCCAAAGGAGCAACTCACACACCCCTGGGTTCAAGTCCTGGGCCTGGGAATTGGGGAAACAACAAAATAAAATGAAACAAGATACGTATTAAAAAATCGTTTTTCTCAAAAACAAACCCATGACCTCTGACAAAAGAACTGAGGTTAGCAGAGCAAAAGAAGGTGTGGAGGAGGGTCAAAGGGCATAGGGGTCCCAGAGATGGTGATGGAGGACTATTGAACTTCGGTGGTGGGCATGGCTTAGTATCATACACCTGAGGAAGAGAAAACTGCACTCCTGAAACATACACAGTGTTGTAAGTGAATGCTACCCTGATAGAAAGTTTTTCTAATCATAAAAGTAATAAACGATCATTGCAGAAATTCAGATAAAATGGAAAATCATTCTGAAGAAAATTCAAATGAGGACTGTTACCACTGTACGGATATATCCTGCCTATCTCTTTGATGCAAGGGTGCTCTTAGATAAATATCTCGTTTTAAAATCTGAGATCATATTTATTATATTTGGTGGTCTGCTTCTAATGAGCATTTTGACCCCAAAGAATGTCACTGTGGATGCTGTCTTTCTCCTATGTTTTTCAAGTTTTAAATTTTTAATTATTTTTGGAATAAATAATGCATCACATGATATGAGATTCAGTAAATGCACAAGGATGTCCTTCCTTGTCCTCAGTCACACAGTCCCTGACCAAGGGCAAGCAACGTTCCCGGCTTCTTGGGGATCTCTATATTCATACACTTAATATTTTATTCTCTCACACGAATGAGAGCATTCTAGTCCATTGTCCTGCTTCCCACTGTTTTATTTTAAGGAGGTATTTTAGGATCTTCCTTATCACTGGACAAGAACCAAGTCATCATTTTCACAGCAACAGTACTCTGCTATGTGGGGTCACTACAGTTTTGCTGGGTATTTAGATAACTTCGCACCTTTTAGTATTATAACAATGTTGAAATAAATGTCATGACTCATATGTTTATGACAAATTCTTAGGTCACAGAATATATAGATTTATAATTTTAGAAACTGTTACTCTCCTACAGGAATGTTCCAGAATTCCTTGACACTCACCATCACTGTATAGTATCATGTTTCACGCTTGGTGAATCTGATAGGCGAAAAGAATTCCTCTCCTCAGAATTTTCATTGTACTTGTTTCATTACCAAGTAAGCTTAAGCATCTTTTCAAAGGTGGGAGAGCCATTTTGCTTCCTTTCCAACTACCTCTCTAGCCCAGTCCCAGAGGCAAGTGGAACCCCTTTGGAGCAGGTTGCTCCATATGCTCAGCAACCAGCAGAAATGTGGAGCAGTCAGTGGTGGGTGGTGATTGTCTCAGTGGAAGAATCGCTCAGCTCAAGGCACAGGTCTTAGAACAGCCTGACATCCTGGCTGATCACAAACCCACTGTGTGATCTGGACCAAGTCATTTCACTTCTGTGAAATGGAGATTTGATAGGACCTATCTGGGGTCACATTGGGGGATTAAATAGGAAGTGGTGCATCCTGGTGGAATAGTGGTTGGTCAATTGCCTCTGGAGCTGCAGGCCCCGCACCCCTGGGTTT
>RJWH01006285.1:0-57687 GCA_004363575.1 Solenodon paradoxus
GAGACTGAATGCTGCTTACAGAGTTCCAGTAGGTGTGGGGAGGTGCACTCTTTTGGGGACTGTGCCGTTTGGTGGCTGCGTGCATAACGCAGATGTTGACGTGTGTCTCTTTTCTTGCAGGTTGAGGCTGTACCATGGCACCCCCAGAGCCCTGCTGCACCCCCTCCTCCAGGACCCAGTAGAACGTACGTGAGGCCACACAGCACAGACGTCCTGTCCTTAGCAGTGCGTGTGGTCGTAGAACCACTTTTCGGCCTGCCCCGACCTCTCCGCCTTACTGACTTAGTTCGGAGGTTTGGGCAGATGTGTCTGCAGCTGGAGCGTGGACATAGTTTAAAGACCCGAAGCCCCTGACCTGAGAGGAAGCATTTCCTTATGAGGTGCCGCTTGGTGGCAGGGCTGCCACTTCCCTGCCCGAGGGTCATAGCCTGGTCCCCAGATGAAGCAGTTGCTGTCCGTCGCTGCCCCGGCTGACCCAGGAGACCTCTGGTTTTCTCCAGCACAGCACAGCCTTGTGGTGCGCCTCCCTGAAGAGGTCCTGTCTGCAGGACCCCCGTCTGCAGGAGCCCCCATCTGCAGGAGCCCCCCGTCTGCAGGAACCCCCATGTCATGGGATCCCCGGGCTGCCATCTCGGACCGGCCTCGGGCAAAGCAGGATGTGAAATACAGCTTCCATGAATTTCTCTCTTTAATGAGCCAGCGGGTCACATTTAGCTCTTAGGAAGTCGTGTGCTGTGCCTCAGGAGGTGATGAGCGCCCTGCAGGTGGAGGAAATCAAGTCCCGGCAAGACTGGCCATTGGGTGGGACTGTGTGGAGGCCCACACATCTGTGGCCCCTCTCAACTCCAAGGCTCTGACTCCGGGCCATGCCTCTTCTGCACCCCAATTTTGCTGACATGGCCCCTTTGCCTCCCCAGCTCTGCATCTGGCTCTGCTAGTCGTCTCCTCTCCTCCCATCCCGTGTGTCATGAGTGTTGGCTGGAAGGCAGCCCCGCCAGGCCCTGGCTCGCTCTGGGGACTGCAGGCCCTGGACCTGTCCTGTTGCCCAGGGGGCTGCTGGGTGACAGCTGGGACGGGAGGGAGCCCTCCAGCCTCCACTGGGATCGTGGGGACCAGGTGATGCTGGGCTAGAGCTGTAGCTTCACCGTTGGGAGAGATGAGTGGGAGAGACTTGCTCAGGTTAGGGTGAAAACAGGTGTCTCCCCCACTGCATTTTTTCAGAGTGGCATTATTTTTTGCCACCCTGGCTCTGGGTCTTGAACCCAGGCCCCGGCTTTTGTAGCCTGTGCTTTAGCCACCTGAGCCGCAGAGGCGGGGTCAGAGCCTTGTTAAGGATCATTCCTTTCTTCCTTGTAGGCTGAGCCAGCAGATGTGTCCCTAGTAAAACGTTTCCCGTTTGTGGAGTTTCTCTCCGCAGTTGCGGCCTCTTGGCCGCTGCCCTTCGGTCCCCATCTCACGTGGGGTTCTCTCCGCAGAAGACGTGCGCCTGACACGGCTGGAGAGCTGCAGCCTGCAGTACGCGCTGCGGCTGCACCCGCTGCTGGAGCCGGCCTTCCTGCTCCTGCCCGAGAACCTGCTGCTGTCCGGCCGGCAGCCGGTCCCCGGCCTCCTCCCAGCGCCCAGGGAAGGGGGTAAGACCGCCTTGCTCCTCTCCGCTTCTGCCTGGTGTGTCCAGATGGCCAGGCGCCGAGCAGACGGGTGGGCGCGGTCACACCCTCGGCAGATGGCCTGTGGGGGTGGGGGGCGGGGGGTGGGATTGCAAAGCCAACCTTCTCTCTGTCACCTGAAAGCAGCGTCTCCACCCCTCCAGTCCGCTCTGCTTTCCCGGGAAATGAGGACAAGTATTTCAGGCCTGTGTGACTGTGGCCAGGAAGCCACTGTTAGAAGATCTCTCTCTCCTGCCCCACACCTGTAGCGTCACTGTTTCTAACTGTGGTGAAGTAGCCTGACGTTGACATGACATTGACTGTATCAGCCACTTTGAGGAGGCCAGCTGGGTGGCATGAGGCGCGTTCACGTGCTTGGACAGCCATCAGCACCGTCTGTCCCCAGAGCCTCATTATCCTGCACGGATCTGCCCCATAAATCCTCGCGCCCACTCCTGTCCCCCGCCCTGGCCGTGCCTGTTTCCTGTGTGTGGATCTGACCACGTCCAGGTACCTTGCTCACGTGCGTGCTCAGCACCTGTCCTGTGAGTGACCCGTTTCACTCAGGTAACGTGCTCACGGTCCATCCAGATGGACACGTGCAGAGTCCCTTCCTGTCAGGAGAAACGTGCCACGTGCCAGTGGGTCACAGGCTGCTCGCCCAGTCCCTGTCGACACGGGGTGGCTTCCCCCTCGCACGCCTGTGAGTAAAGCTGCTGTGCGCATGGGTGCTGGTGCCTGGATCCGTTTTGAAAACGAATTAACTGCAAGGCTGTCTCAGTGCGCTTTTGAGCTGAGTGTGCGGGGGATTCATGTCAGCACTCCCCTGTGGGGTCCCTGTGGGCCGCTCTGTGGGGGCCTCACTGCACCATCCCCAACTGGGTACTTCTGCCTGGAATTCAGGAGAGGGGACCGCTGGCCCATCCGCACTTGGCTCTGTTGGTCTCGGTGGGCTGGCTCCCCCCGCTGGACCAGGGACAGCAGCTGCTGGGTGTGAGCGACTGAGCTGGACAGCTGTGCTGTGCTCAGGACAGAATCGTTCAGGCCTGAAGGGATGGAGCTCAGCTTGTTTCCAGCACAGCGTCCCTGCACATGAGGCAGGCCTCTGGTCACGCTGGCATGCAGGCCTGGTGACCTGAGTCCATGGAGCCACCCAGTCCTGGGTCGGGTCCCTGGTGGTCGTCACACGCGCGCTCACTGTTTCTCTGGAGTCCTGGGGAAGGTCCAGCTTTGTAAAAGTGACACGTTAACCACGAGCAGGACGGGTTTCTGACCCGGACCTGCACATTTAACAGAATGTTCCCGGCCCGAGTTGCCCTGCTCTTCGTGACTGGCCAGTGGGTGTCAGCAGAACTGCCGCTGAGGTGTGGAAACACCGAGGTCACGGCAGATCGTGCTCTCCCTGGAGTGTCAGGGCCCAGACAGCCCTGTGCCCTTTTCTGTGTCTTCCATTGGCCTCGGATGAGGCATGTGGGACAGAGTTCTGAGCGCAGGCAGCCTCCGTGCAGGTCCTTAGTCCTCAGGGTCACGTGTCAGAGATCGGTGCCCTTGGCTATTGCAGAAAGCGTGCAGCTGTGCCCGTGAGTGCAGGAGCGAGTGACGTTCACGCGCGAGCTTGGAGAGTGCGGGTCTGGAAGCGACGGTGGCGCCTCGCCCCCCTGGGAAGACACCGCTCACTTCTCTTCACGCCCGCGGTCACTTCCCGTGGTCACTGCCCGCGGTCACTGCAGTAGGAATTCTGCCAGGGCCCTCTGGGCCTCTGTGTCTCGCCCTTGGAAAAGGGGTTCTTTGCTGCGTAATTGCTTTTAGCCTGGGTGCCGGCGGCCAGTGCCACCCCTGCCCTCGCTTGTCACGTGTGAGGCGTCTGGGTGTCTTGAGATGCTGTGTGGGGTTGGGTGTCTGTGCACGGGTACCAGGCCCAGAACAGACCGGGGTGCTTTCTCGTGGAGCCTTTTATTGGGGTCACGTGGGTCACCTGCGGTTTGACGCGTGATGCAGAGAGCCATGAGCCTCGTCCACTGTCCCCAAACTGGTGTACTCTGACAGCCGGACGCCAGCGTCGCCGCGGCCTCCCCACCCTGCCGCTCCCCCTTGTCCTCAGCGCTGACCTGGCTCGTGTGAGGATGGGGTGCTCAGGGGTGCTTTTGTACCTGATGGCCACGGGGGCAGTTTTCCGCTCTGGTCGCTCTGGCTGATGCCAGAATGTCTTCCCTGCAACCAGGAAGCTGCACAGCTTCCCTCTTGCTGTGACCTTGCTGTTTTTTCGGTTTTGACCTTTTCAGCTGCTTCCGTTGGACTGGCTGGGCCCTCTGGGACCCCGTGGCTGCACTCGTGGTTGTGGGCGCGGTGCCTGACCCCATCATCCACGGTTGCACGTGCTCTTGGGAGAATGGCCCTGGAGGAGCCGTCTCTGGGAGGAGGTCCTGCAGGGACACAGCTGTGCACGAAGTAGCCGAGCACCATGAAACATGAAACCTAGTTGTGACACTGGCCGGAAGCCATTCCTAGTTCTGGGCTGAGGCCACACCCGGCAGGAGCCACTGGAGACGCAGAACAGCCTCCTGTGGGTGCCGGACAGTGCGGGCCAGCCCGCAGAGGAAGGCGGAGAGCAGCGTGCACCCGACCCGGGACACCGCGGGTGTCGGAGCCCTGCCCGGCCAGCAGGGACTCAGGGAGCCAGCCATGGGGCCAAGCGTGGGGCGGGTGGGCGCAGAGACTTGGTGAAGGGACTCTGGAGGGGCTGGGGCCTCCGTAGATGCTTCACCAAGTCGGTCCAGAGGAAGGAGTTCTTGCATGTGAAGGCGTCCGCGGCCGCACTCTTGGGGCGCTCGTGGAGCCCGGGAGAAAACAGCCCTTGTCAAGTGGGTCTGTTTCTCCCCAGTAGTAGTGCTTTCCTGCCCAAAGATGGGGCAGCCACGAAGTGAAAGGCAGACCTGGTGACGCAGGGGCTGGGACTCCTCTTCTGGGAAGTCAGCCCCTTGGGGCGGCCTGGGTTGGCCCAGCCGCTGATTGTTGAGGGAGAGAAGGGTTTGGGGGCAGGAGCTGCTGGGAGCTGGGTGGCAGGGCTGCTGGGAGCTGGCATTCCAGACCTGTCCTGGCCTCCATGTGTCCCTCTGAAAGTGGGGATGTGAGGACTTGTCCCACAGTGACGAGTTTGCAGACAAATGAGACGAAGAGCATTGGCCCTGGACGTTGGACGAAGTCAGTGTGTGCTCAGCGAGCTCGAGCAACAGGGCGCTGTCACCACCTGAGCTGCTGCCTGCTGCCCCCTGACACTCCTGCCCCCAGCACGCCCGCTCTCTGACACACCCTCCCCGCTGTCACCGCTGTGTGGAGTCTCCACTGTCACAGGCACCTTTGAACACTGGCTGACCTCCGGTCTGGGGGCCATCAGACCCTTGAAAACCACTGACTGGGCCCAGAGTGATTGTGGAAACAAGACTGAAAATCAGAGTGATGCGCACGGCAGGGGCAGCTAGTATGGTCTCTGATGCAGGTGGCTGGGACGCTGGGACGTCTGTTTGGGGTGGAGGGACAGGGTTGTCCCTGAAGCCATGGATGGCTCCTCACAGTGTGGTCAGTGGTAGCCCAGGGGCTGCTCTCTGCCCAGAGATAGAGCTGGGGTGTCCTGGGAGCCCCCAACTCCCTGAGGTTAATGACAGGAGCTGGGGGGTTAGGGTGAGATGGTCCTAAAGGGGTCAAGTCAAGAGAGTGGGGTGCTGAGTGTGAGGTGGGGTTGGGCTGGGGGTCTTACCAGGAGCTCACAACCGAGGGCCACTGCACCTCGCCTGGGTTGGGTTTTGGGGGACAGCCTCGCCCAGCACGCGTGTCTGCCACAGAGACATGGACCTCCTGGCTGACCAGCAATTTGGTCAGGACTTTAACTACAGTCCAGAGCAGAGTCCTCTGGTTGTGGGCTCGCCCGCCCTGCGTCTAGGTGGTGGTGACAGGCTGTGTGGCCCTAGGTGACCACGCCATACTCCTCGTCGAGAATGCGGCCGTGCCGCTCGCCGTGTGGACGCCTGAAGCAGTTCCACAGCGTGGATCCCAGTGTCTTAGCGGAACCCGGGGTCTGCAGAAATAGAGGCGGCGAGCTGCTTGACTTGCCGCCCCTTGGCTCCGTCTGCGTGCCCGTGTGAGGACGGGCCCCGGGCCCCCTCCTTCCTTCACAGCTCTCTGCTTTGTTCCCGGAGGGGCCCCTTCCCCTGCTGTGTCCCCGATCCTGCAGGGGCGGTGCGGTGCTGCTCCCGAGACCCTGGCTGCCGGGCCCGGCACCGGTGCTGTGTGTCCCCGGCCCCGCCACCTGAGTTCTCAGCCGAGGGTGTGCCGCAGACACTCCATCATTTCGTGGAAGGCTGGGCTTCCGGGCTCTGCATTAAAAAGTGACAGAGTAGACACCCGTAAAGGTGCCACTCTCCCCAGGTGTGGTCAGGGGCACTCAGCATGTCACTGTGTGATCACCCCATGTCCTCTGGAGCGTCCTTCTTGCAGAGCCGAAACTCTGCTGTCACTGAACTCTGCTGTCAACTCCCGGGGCCCCGTCCGCCTCTCCGAACCTGTCTGCTCTGAGGACTGGCATGGAGTCACCGGGGCCTGTCCTCGGCGACAGGCCTGTTTCACCCGCAGCGCAGCGTCATGCTCAGGCTCGGCCCTCTGGCAGCCACGTCAGCGCCCGCCTCCGGAGGCCGGCGGCTGTCCCGCCGTGGTGGGCTCCGTGCCTGTGGCCACTCAAGTCTGTGGACATGGGGTCCTGCTTTTGTCCTTTGTGGGCACCACTGCCTGCCCTTCCGCCGGGTCCGACGCGTCCCGCGCCCAAGCACCTGTTCACTACAAGTGACGAAAGGGGGACACGCACGTTCTCGGAAGCGTGAAGCAGCACGTTAGTGATGAGAAGCAACCGGTGGCTGCTGCCGGCCGGCATGTGTGAGCCTGTCCGCGGCAGATTGAGACAGAAACTGGCAGCAAGTGGACGATGCATGGATTTACATTCTTTTTATCTACAATATCGTGATTTTCTTTGATTGCATCATTAATCTTTGACATAAGGTTCTGTTCTCATTTATGTGGATGGATAATAGCAGCTGACTTAACAGTCTCTATCGAATACTTGCTTGTTCCTTACTTTTCTCTCATAGATGATGTTCCACTGAGTGAGCTTTGCTTTGCCGAGCAGGTTGCACCGCAGGGTCCAGGGCAGGAGGAGGCTCGAGGGATCACTCCGCGGGGCTGCCCCCTCGAGGGCCACCCCCTAGCAGCCCAGCTTCCAGCAGGGCAGTGGGACGGCTTCCCGCTGCCGTTTCTCCACATTGGTCTGTGTCAGTTTTCATCATTGTCTTCGCGGCTGGCTTCTAAAATCAGAGACCTTATACCTACATCTTTAAATAGCCTTACACAGGAAAATGGGGAGACCAGAGCCAGATGGGTCCCAGCGATGGGTAGCACTCGGGGGCTGTGTGTGGGATGCACCGGCTTTGCTTTCCTCTCTGTCTGGCTCTTAGCTGCGGAGCCCTTGGGGACGGCGTCTCGGCAGGTGCCACGCTCTGCTCTCCTGGTCAAGGTTTGCTGTCCCTGCTCTTTGCCAGTGCCAGGAGCCACTGTCGCCTTCTATCCTCAAGGAGCTCCCAGTACAGGTGCTGCTCCACCAGGGTGGGGGTTTTGCAAGTGCTGCCGCCCAGGCCGTGCTTCACTTGTTTCACGGTGCCCCTGAGGGTCCTTGCAGCAAACCAGGGACCCCGGTGTCTCTGCGCGTCTGCGGACACTTCAGGGTCACGCAGCAAACCAGGGACACTGTCACTAGTGGAAGAAAGTCAGTAATAACGGGCGGCGGGCTGGTGAAAGCAGGTGTTACTTTGCATTCTGGAAGGAGTCTGTGTGCGTTGAGTCGCCAGGTTATAAAACTTGCTCTTGGAGGAGGTGCTGTAGAATTTGCACCGCAGATGGAGCTGCACTAGTCTCGCGGGCAGCTGGTTTGGCTGGGACTCAGCTGGCTGGGACTGGGCGTCCGTCCGAGTGGCGTGCCCAGGCTGCCTCCGGCTGCAGGGCCATCGCTGGGGACGGAGGCCTGTGTGACTTCCATGGGTCATCTGTGGTTTCAGGAGATGGCCTCCGGAAGCCTCGCCTCCAGAAGTCTGTCACCTGCTGCTTGGATGATTTATTCTTCACACTGTATCCTTCCCTGGAGAGATTCGAAGAGGAGCTTCTGGAGCTGCTGGCCAGCGACCACCTTCGGGAGGTACTGTCCATGTCACATGGGACGGGGGACATGCCCGCCTCCGTCTTGATTCTGACGATGATGGCTGTGGACTTTTCTTCGTTTTCTGCCCGTTCTTGAAAATGTGCTTCCACGGACCGTGGTCCCGTGAAACAGACGCGGAGCAGCGAGGACTGAAACGGCTGCTCTCCTGTGCGGGGCCCGCTGCTCTCTGCTCAGAGTGCGCTGTGTTAGGGCAGAGATGCTTTAAGAGAGTCATTGTTGAATTTTATACATTCCCATAAAATCCCTTTATTAGGTACTGTTACTGTCTTTTTATTTGGTTCCTTTCTGCTGACAGATACTCCGTTATCTCCGTTGTTTTATTTCATTACCCAAAGACAAATAGCTGAATTTAGGTCTGTTCTGCTTGATTAATGAGCACTGAGCAAAATGTAGAAACTCAGGGATCATGCTGCAGTGATCACGTAATTTCATAGCAACAGGAGCCTGGGGGAGTGTCCTCACTCATTTGTCGGGGCCTGTCTGTTTTTGTTAAGTTGAAACACTTTAATATCCAAGGATCGCCTGGGGGCAGATGCCAGGCTCGCCATCCTCTCCTACTGCCCTGTCTGCCCCGAGGTTCTAGTCTGAGCTTGGGGAGCACAGGGCCTGATGCCTGATGTTCCCTAGGGAGTCCCTGGCCCCTGGTGCCCCAACATCGCCAGCTCTCGGCTCGGCCGTGCGCCCCTGCACCTTGGAGCCAGGTCCTGGGGAAGGAACGAGGTTCCTGCTTGCTAATTTGCGCCATCTCAGCAATGTCAGTCTAATCTTGGCACCTTGAGCCAGTTTGGGGTCTCAGGCACCGAAAGGGGTGTCTTGCCCTGAGAGCGGTCTGTTCTAGGCAGCACCCAGACCCGTAGAACACGCCCGGAGGCCTGCCAGTCTGAGAGGATCATCTCTGTTGTTCGCTGGGGTTTGTGTTCACTGAGCGCCATCTGATCTGGAGCTGTCTGGGCCCTGTCGTGGTGTCTCCTCTGCTGGCCTCTGCCGGACCATTCTGGGCGCCCCCTGCCCGCCAGGCCTCATTCTGAGTGCTGCTTCCCCAGGGCGGGACTCCGGACAGCGCGCTGGAGACCCTGGAGCGGCGCCTGCATGTGGGTGTGCACAACGGGCTGGCTTTCGTGCAGCGGCCACAGGTGCTGGTGCTGGTGCCGGAGATGGATGTGGCCTTGACGCGCTCTGCCAGCTTCAGCAGGAAAGTTGGCTCCTCTTCGAAGGCCAGGTCAGTCCCTGAGGTCCGGAGTCTGGTCCTGGGGAACGGGTATGGGTGGGCACACGCCAGGTCTGGGTGGGACAAGCTCCTACAGTCGGGAACCGCCTTGGTGTCAGGAGGCTGGGAAGACCTGCTTTTGCACTATGACCGTCATATGGGTATATGACTCTTCCAGCCAAGGTCACTGAGGGTCTGAGGGGACGGTGCCCATACAGCTGTGCCCTGTGGGGAGGACTAGAGGCTGCTCTGTCTTCAGTCCTGAACCAGGGCCAGGTGTCTCCGAGCGGTGCCACGTCTCCTCCCGCTCTGCAGCCGGGCACGAGGAGGAGGGACACGACCCAGCCGTGCCGTCCTGCCCTCCTGCACCAAACCGGCAACTCGCAAAGTGTCGATTGTGGCACTTAAAAAAAAACATGGGTTTGGGGAATGACCTTGGGGGCCCAACTCACAGAAGAGCCGGTAGCTTTGCTCGGGGCCTCACGGCGCCAGTGACACCTGTGCCCTGTGCGGTGGTGTGTGGTGACGGCGGGGTGACGTGTGACTGTTTGCTGTCGTTGACCCAGCTCTGGAAACCAGGCTCTGGTGTTGAGAAGCCGCCTCCGACTCCCCGAGATGGTCTGCCACCCCGCTTTTGCCGTCGTCTTTCAGCTGGAGTATGTGTTTCACGGCCCCGTGGGCACCGACGGCAACGTAAGCACCGTGTCCCCTGGGCGTCCGCGCCGCTGCGCTTTCTCCACTGCCTGGTGGGTATCCTGCCGGTGCCGCCTCATCCCCTCATCCACCCTTGTGGCTGCATGTCTGCAGCGCAGGGTGCGAAGAGAAGCGCTGGGGCATCCTGCATCGTGATGACGTTAATGCAGGGAGGGCTTGATGGTTCGTTGGAGTCTCACGCCACGTCCGGGGCGGTGAAGCCAGGCTCTCCAGGCGGTGGCTGTTCCCCCAGAGCCTGCGCGCCTGTGCTGGGGCTCGAGGAGGGCTAACAGGGCCTGGGGGAGAGTGAGACGCCACTCACACCGCCGGCATGGGGGGCTCTGGAGACTCAAGCTGCGCTATTCTTGTAATTCAGTTTTTAGAACGCTTTTGTCTTTTATTTAATCCGATAGACCCCAAATATTATCATTTCACAGTTGATACATAATTATTAAGAACACGGTCCATTTTTCTGACAAGTACCAAGTCTCTGAAACAGATATGTGTTTCATACGTACAGGACACCTCGGCCTGGACTCGCCTCGTTTCAGGTGCGCTTGGTTTCGTCTGGCTGGAGGTTAGCAAATGATTAGTTCGGGTTTCTGAGTGGATGCATTTCCTCTTCCCTGAAGACCTAGGCTTTAAAGTTCAGTTTTCTATTTGAAAAGATAAATATCAATCGAACAAGTAGATTGGAAAAAATGGCTAAGAAGGCACTTTCTGTGGCGGTCACTGCCAGCGTCACTGCACCGGCGGAGGGGCAGGGGGCTGGACAGTCGGCGTGAGTCTGGGAAGAGGTATCAGACGACGGGGAGGCCACCTCGTTCTCTCATTTACGCCGGCAGCGGCCAGCTGCCCCTCCGACGTCCACACCTTGCTTCTGTGTAACTCAGGGTCCCAATCAGGTGAGCCGATCTCAGGCAGGTGTTGGACTGAGCCAGACTCTGGGGTGGGGTGTTTTAATGCTGCTGGTGTTCGCAGCTCTGCTGCCTTCCTTTATTAACAGGGGTTTCTACGAAGATGCAGCCGTGTGGAGACTCCCCTGTGCTGGGTGTGGGGTCACCACGGCGGGGGCTCCGGGGCCGGGCCAGGCCGGCCCCCAGGGACAAGTGCTGGTCAGGCAGGCACCTGGGCGTAGGCCTTGGCGGGGGACTCCATGTCGCTCTCGTCTCCTCACTTACACGGAGAGAATGTCCCCTGGAGGCTGTTACTTATGATCTGCTTGTGGTTATCAGGTCTGGACTGAAACTGCTCTGTCTGCGTGACCCTCGGTGGTTATTTAACGTGTCAGTGGCAGGCGGGCTCCACGGAGGGCCTGTCGCGCGGGGCTGTCTGATAGCTCATCAGCCTTTTTGACGTGGAGGCTTAACAGCGGTATCGATTCCTTTTATTGTCACCAAGTGTGTTTCTTGTGTTGTCTGGAAAGGAGAGTTCGGCGTGAGAAGTGCTTTTCCCCACGAGCTCCTTGCTGGGCGCAGCCGTGGGCGTGGGTGTGTCCCTCCGCTGAGGCCGGAGCCGCTCCCTGCTGACAGCAGACTGAGTGGCTGGGAGAAGACAGCGCTGCCGGGGTGCGCTCTGGGCCCCCCAGCCCCGGCCCAGAGTGTCTGTGAAATCCTCGGCGGTCGGGGCCTGACCCTGGAGGGACGGTCGCTGCAGCCTGTCCCTGTGCCGTCCTGAGAGCGTCACTCTAAACTGCATTCAGGGGCACGTCCCTGTCCCTTTCTTTCTCTTGGTGAACACTTTCTGTGCGAGCCCGCACACAGAGGAGGGGCAGGCTGGCATGGCCCATCTCTTTAGCAACCGGCGGCCCTCTGTACCAACTCATGATGCTATGCCCGCCCCCACACACATTTTGGGTTATTTCGAAGCAAATTCCAGGCTTAACTGCATCGCTTTTGATGACTGTGAACATTCTAGCATGTCCATTTCATTCATACCTGGTTGCTAAGGGAAATTTCAAATGCAGAGGCGACAGAAGCGTGCCTGTCCGCAGCCCCAGAGCTGTGAACTTCAGCTGTCAGCTCTTCCTCCAGGAACCTCCTCCCGGCTTATTTTGGAGCAAGTCCAAGACACGCTCCATTCCCTCGTGGATGCTCCGTGTGCCTCTCCAGGAGACGGGGCTTAACAGCGTCCCTGCAATGCCACCGGCGCACCCCACACATTCCTCCGTGTCATCGAATATCCTCTCAGCCGGGTGCACGTTTCTGAAGTGTGACTTAATCAGAAATCGACAGGTCAGGAGCACGTACTTGCCCGTGGGGGGTGATTCCGCGCCGTCCTCCTGTGTGAGCCGGGGTTCTGCCCGCCAGCGCGGTCCCCGAGGTGCGTGAGCGCGGTCCGCAAGGGTTTCCTCAACAGTGGGCTTCCCTTAGACTTCTAGAGAGAGACAGTCTTCAAGTTATTTTTGACTTGTCTTTAAGAGAAGAAATTCACATCATCTAAAATGATTTTAATTGTAGTTAGTGGCATTCTGACTTTTTTTCATCTTTTTGTGGTAAAATGCCAGCATGAGATTTTGCATCTTAGCCACTTTAAGTGTGCAGTTCAGTGGTGTTAAGTCTGTTGACACTTTGTGTGGCCATCACCACTATCCACTCCCATAATAATTTTCATCCTACAAAACCGTAACTGCACGCATAGGAAACAGTGAGTCCCACTGTCCCCTCTCCCCAGCCCCTGGGTCACCATCGGCGTTCCGTCTGGTTTTGGCTTGTTAACCTCATGTAAGTGAAACCAGCGGGAGTTGTCTTTTGTGACTGGCTTGTTTTACTTAGTATCACGTCTCAAGGGTCGCGTGTGCAAGCACGTCAGAATGTCTTTCTCCTCAGGATGAATGACATCGCGGTGACGCGCACGCCACGTCTGCTCCTGTTCACCGCTCGTGCTGACTTGTGTTGCCTCCACGTTGGAGCTACTGCTGCTTTTCTAGGTCCTGCCCTCACTTCTTTCGGTAACATAACCCAAAGTGAATCACTGGATCACGCGGTGATTCTGGTTTTGATTTTTTTGAGAAGTCGCCTTATGGTTTTCCACAGTGGCTGTGCCATTTTACATTCCCACCAACAAGCACATGGGCTCCACTGCCAGCAGGTCCTTGGTGACAGTTCCTGTGTTTTTGGACAGAAGCCATCCTCTGGGTGTCGGTATCGCTCACTGTGGCTCTGGCTTGCGTTTCCCTGAGACGAGTGACACTAGCGTCTGCGGACGTCGTATTGGCCACGTCCGGGTTTCTTTTGGGGAGATGTCTGTTCGAGTCCTTTGCCCATTTTGGAGTCAGGTTGTATGGCTTCTGTTTGCTGAGTTTTAGGAGTTGTTCTATGCAGTCTGGATGTTAATCCCTTACCAGATATTATGATTTGCAAATATATCCCCCTATTCTCTGGGTTGGGTTGCCCTTTTACTCTGCTGATAGAGTTTTCATACACAAAATGTAAGCATTTTTATGAAGTCCAATTTATCTGCGTTTTCTTTTGTTACCTGTGCCTTGGTGGCATATTCAGGAACTTATTACCCAATCCATTGTCACAAAGCTTTTGTCCTTTGTTTGCTTTTAAAAGTTTTATTATTTTAGGTTTTATTTTTAGGTCCTTGACCCATCTGAATTAATCTTGTTCTCGTTGACAGGCAAGTGTCCAACTTTATTCTTGTGCATGTTTTCCCACCACCATTTATTGAAAAACCTGTCTTTTCCACACTGAGGGGTCTTGAACCCTGAAAAAATTATTTGAGTGTATATGTGCTGGTCTGTTTTAGGCTCTCTAGTCTAGTCCATAGGTCTATCTATTTGTCTTTATCCCAGTGCCACACAGTTTTGTTTACTGTAGTTCTAGAGTAGGTTTTAAAATCAGGAAATCTGGCTTCGTTTTTGTTTTTAGGGTTGTTTTGGCTATTTAGGGTCTCGATTCCATTTGAGTTTTGGGGTGGATTTCTCTTTTTATGAAAAAAATAAAAATTTTGATATGGATTGCATTGAATCACTTTCTATAGCATTGGCGTTTTAATAATATTAAGTTTTTGATTACTAATTCCTCACCACTTATGGGTATGATAGGCTTCTGTGTGTGTGTGTGTGTGTGTGTGTGTGACTTAGTTTTTGGTAGGTTTTGTATTTCTAGAAATTTGTTCATTTTATTTGGGTTATCCATAGTTATGAACTTATCCATTTTTTTGTACACATTTTTTTCCATGGAACTCTTATAATCCTTTAAATTTCTTTAGATTTGGTAGTAATGTCCTCACTTTCATTTTTGATTTTAATAATATGAAATTTCTCACTTTTTCCCTTAGTCCATTAGGCTAAAGCTTTGTCAATTTTGTTGATCTTTTAGAAGAAGCAACTTTTGTTTTCAATGAGTTTTCTGTCTTTCTGTTCTCTATTACATTGATCTCTGCTTTGATCTTTATTGTTTTCTTCCTTCTTCTAGCTTTGGGTTTATTTATTTTTCCCCCATTTCCTTAAGTTGTAGAGTTAGGTTGTTTATTTGAGATCTTTATTGTCTTTTTTCTTAATGTAAGTATTCACAGCTATAAATTTCCCCTTAATACTGCTTTCGTTAAATCCGGTAAGTTTTGGTATGTTGTATTTTCATTTTTATTTATCTTTTAAGTATTTTCTAGTTTCCCTTGTAATTTCTTCTTTGACTATTGGTTGTTTAAAAGGGTGTTGCTTGATTTTCAGCTTGGTGTATTTTCCACTTTTCCCTGTTAGCAATTTTTGATTTCATCCCATTGAGATCAGAGAAGATGCTTTGTATGATATCTGTCTTTTAAATTTAGACTTAATTTGTTTCTAACACGGAGGTCTAGCCTGGAAAGTGTCCCACGTGCCCTTGAGAACCATGTGTGTTCTGATGTTGACTTCTTGATGTCATGTACGTCTGCTAGGTCTAAGGTGTTTATTGTGTTATTTTATGTTTTCCATTTCCAAAACTTTATCTTCTGTTTGGTTATTCTGTTATTGTGAGTGGGGTATTGATGTCTCCAACTATTGTTACTGAACTGTCTGTTTTTGGTGCGCCCGGGTGGAGCTGCGGTAGGTCAGTCACCTCCAAAGGAGCAGCCACACACCCCTGGGTTCAGGCCCAGGCCCCTGGGGAAGCAACTAGTGTGAACAACTAAATACACACAAACAGAGCTGCTTCCTCCTCTCTTTTCCTGCCTACCTGCCCACTCACCTTCTTTCCTGCCTGTGCCTTTCCTTACAAAAAAAAAAAGAAAAAAAGAAAGAAAAGAAAAATGAAATGTTTCTCCCTTCAGTTCTCTCAGGTTTTTCTTCATATATTTTCACAATCTGTCATTATGTGCTTAAGTGCTTCTATTTGTTATATCTTCTTACTGTAGTGAAGCTTTTATTCATGTATAAGTCCTTCTTTGTCTCTTGCTGAATTTGATTGTTTACATGTCTGATGTCAGCATAGCCATCCCTGCTTGCTTTGGTTACTATTTGCATAGTATCTCTGCTTCCATCTTTTCATTTTCGACCTGTTTGATTCTTTGGATCTTCAGTAAGCCTTTTGCAGCTAGCATGCGATTGGATCATGTTTTTTATCCATTTTGCAGTGTCTGTCGATAGGAGTATAGTTCATGTAAACCTAAAGAATTACTGATAAGAAGGGACTTATTTCTGACAATGTGCTGTTTTCTACATGCCTCATAGCTTTTTATGTCCCTCCTTTCCTGCTTTGTCTCTCTTTAGTAGACTTTCCTGCAGTGACACTTTAAAATTCCTTTCTTATTTCCTTTTGGGTAAAAGGAAGCTTGGCATTTTCTTGGCATTTGCCATGGAGATTGCATTTAGAATCCTGCAGTCATAGCACGTTTGAATTAATTCCAGCTTCCCTTCAGCAGCAGACACGCCGGTTCCTTTATGGCGCTGTCTTCTTGGCTGTTGGTGCCATGCTGACGGCTGTGTACGTGCTGTGCCCCAGACAGAAACCAGTGAGTCTTAAATGCCTTGGTCTTTTAAATGATGTCAAGCAAGATTCAGAGTCACTCACCAAAGGTATTCAAATATTTGCACCAATGATTTTTTTTCTTTAAATGTATTTAAAAAAAATTAAAAAACAAAAAGCGTGGTTGCAGACCACTGCTGTCTATTAGCTTTTATAATCGGCCATGCATTTGCTTTCGAGACCTTTATTTTCCAGTGAGTCTGGAGTTACCGTCCAGTGTCCGCCCATCTCACCTTGCAGGATAGACCACTGTTCCTCAGCTTCTGCTGATCTAGGAATGACCGTCTCATCACCCGAAGGATCGTTTTGCCAGATACAGTGTTCTTGGTTGGCAGGTTTTTCTTCTTTAGCTCTTTAAATACATCAGCCCGTTGTCTCCGACCTTCAGAGTTTCCAATGAGGAATTTGCCGGCAGTTGAACTTCCTGGCATATGGCAATTTGCTGCTCTCTTGTGGCTTTCAAGATTTCCTTTTTAAAAAAAATATTTATTTTGTATTGTAGTAATTATTCTACAGATTAAAATAATTTCCTGTGCATAGGTTTCCATTTCTTTGTTATATTTCAACACACCACGCCCTCCACCACATCACCAAGTGTTCTTTTCCTCCCCATTGTCCAGCGGGCTCCGCCACCACGTGCCCCGCCTGCCCTGTTCCCTTTTGGTGACAAGGTTTCCTGTTGAAAGTGTGATTATGAAGTGTCTTGGTGTGGGTCTCTTTGGGTTCATCCTTCTCAGAGATCATTGAACTTCTTGGATTGTTTACTTTCATGAATTTGATTAAACTTGGGGCGTTTTCAGCCATTATCTCTTCACACGTCTCCCCGTCCCTTCTCTGCTCTTCCCCTGGCCCCCGCGATGCAGATGCCGGTCCCCTCGGTGCTGCTCCGGAGCCCCCGAGACGCTCCCTTTCTTCACTGTTTCTCGGTTCCTTCTGGATAATTTTCTTGTCTGTATTTTCAGGTTCGTTGATTTCTTCCTCATTTTCAAACTGCCTTTCAATCTCTCTGGAGAAGTTTTCATTTGAGTAACTCTTTTCACCTCCAGAATTTTTTTTTTTTCTGTCTTCTGTTTCTGTTAATATTTCTCTTTTGTCTGCACATCCTCATTTTGACTTTCTCCACATTTTCTCTTCGTTTTTTGAGCTTCTTTAAAATAATTGTTTCGAAGTCTTTATCTAACATATCTGCCGTTAGAACTTTATCAGGGACATTTTCTGTGGATTTATGTGTTTCTCTCTGAGTGGGCCTTGCTTTCCTGTTTCTTCGTCTGCTCCGTGATGCAGGTGCGTTGTCGAGCCCTGGACATTTGGATCCCACAACGCGGTGACTCTGGATATGGAGCTCTCCTTCTGTGGAGGGGTTTCTCGTCCCCCACTTTTATTGTTTTGATAATTGAAGCCTGTCTCTGTGCTGAGGGTGTGACCGAGGTGTGAACTGAATGTCTTCTTAGGTCTTTCTGAGGCTTTCCATGGGCACAAGTGGTTGGTTTCTATTTTTCCCACATATGCAGCTATTTTTATTTTTATTTATCTGAAAATTATTTATTTATATGCTTTCTTAAAATTTATATACATTTCAAAACAGGCAAAATTGAGCAGTTGGTGGATATATGGATATTCATTATATTATTACTATGCATATACATCTATATATTAGTTTTATTATTTCACATTACTATATGCTTTTCAGGACACTGAATTCACACCTCAGTCTGTGCGCATTTCACACCACACCCACCACCAGGGTTCTAGTTTCCTTTACCACTCCTTATTTTTTTGTTTTGATTTTTAAATTTTTTTGGCCAAGAAAAGCACAAAATTTATCACATTAAATACTTATTTCAAAAGAAAGTCAAGAGAGTACAATATATTGGATATTTTCAAAGCAATTAAACCTAAAAATGAATATTGTAGAATATATTAAAATTCCTAAGACAAGCGTGAGTCACAATTCCTTAATTTAGAAGAGTTAAAAATTGGAATTATCAAGAAGAATAAGGTAACGACAGAAAACTCAGCATGATGAAAGTAAAAATCAAAATTTTTAGATACCGTTATCTTTCCAAACAAAACAAAGCAATATCAGTAAAACTAAACAGGATAAAATATTAAGCGCACAGGATTTGGGCATAAAAGATACGTTTGAACCTTGGTTCTGACGCTTATATAGTTTATAACCTTAGGCAGATTTCTTAGCTTCGGTTTTCTCATCTATAAAATGGGGGTAATAAAATCTACATCATAGGCTTATTTTAAGTAAGATAATATACAGCAAGTTCTTGAACTGGCCCCACAGAGCAATCACACACAAAGGAATTGAAGAAGTAATCAAAAATAAAATAAAAGCCCAGGACCAGATGGCTGTCCCAGTGAGTTTCACCAAGCCATCAGAGAAGAATCCATACGTTTGTCATTCTTCCAAAATGTTGCGGAACAGGAAACTCTCCCAAACATTCTCCGTGGGGCCATCATCACACAGATACTAAAAGCTGACAAAGACATCACCAAGAAAGAAACAATTATAGACCAATGTCTCTAATGAACATAGATGAATAGATCTAATAAACCTGTTTTTGAGTATGGTTTCTTTACATTTTATATAGCAGCTTGGAGTATTTTTTGTAGAACTGGTTTTGTGGTGATAAATTCCTTTAACTTTCACTTATTGGAAAAACTTTTTATCATTCCTTCAGTTCTGAATGATAATCTCACAGGCTATATATCCTGCCTTGAAAGTCCTTTTCTTTCAGTCTTTTGATATATCATGCCATTCCCTCCTGGCCCGTAGTAGTTTTAGCTGAAAAATCCACACTGACAATCTTATGAGGATTTTTTTGTATGTGACTGATTTTTCTCTGGATGCTTTTAGATTCTTTGTCTGGTATTTTTGGCATTTTGATGATAATGTGTCTAGGTATTGGGCTGCTTGGGTTTCTTTTATTAGGGAATCTTTGAGCTTCCTGAATCTGGAGGCTTGCTTCAGTCTTCATTTTGGGGTAAATTTTCAGCTATTATTTCTCCAAATACAGTTTCTGCCCCCTTTTCTCTTTCTTCTTCTGAGACCCCTGTAATGCAAATGTTGTTTCTCTTGATGTCATCCCATAGGTCTCGAATGCTGTCTTAATTTCTTTGCATTCTTTATCTCTTTGCTGGTCTACCAGAGTGCATTCCTCTGCCCTGTCTTCTAGCTCACTGATTCCATTGGAGGCTTCATCCGTCCTATTCTTGAGTACCTCTATTGAGTTCTTTAGGTCGGCTATTGTGTTCTGTATTTCTTCGATATTTGTTTTGAGATGCTTCATTTCTTTTGCTTTTTGTTCTCTTTTCTTCCTCTCCTGTTTTGATTTCCATGAGTATGTTTCACTGTAGCCCTAAATTCACCCTCAGGTAGTTTCCATGTGTCTGTTGTGTTCAGACTTTCCCCTGGTTTTTTGCTTGGGTCCATCATTTCACATGCATTTCTCTGTGTGTTTGCTCTGTTTGGCGTCTGTTTATGTTTCTGGGTGTTGGGTTGCCCTGCAGTGATGGCCTCGTGTAGGGTACTGACTGGAGGAAGCCTGGATCTTGATTTGGACACTGGGATTTCTTGAGTTTTGTGGCGTTACCACCGGTTGGATTCCCTGAAGTTCTTATGTGGACACTGTTGCTGCCTGAAAGCTTAGTCTGTGGGGTTGGAGTTTGTGTGGAGGGTGCAGAGCCTCCCCCGCACCGTGTCCCAGCTCCAAGCTGCGATGACCTTGCTGTTGGCGCATAACTGGCAGTCAGGTTGCAGTTTCACCTCCACCCACAAGGTGGCGCGGTGGGCAGCCTTGCTGTTTCTGCCTCTGGAGTCTCTCTTCTCCCCGAAAGCCTGAGGGTGGGACTTCTGGTCGGTGGGTCCTGCGCCTCTGGGCAATGTGGTGGGGGTGGGGTGGTCAGGGTGGGTGCTCCCCTCGCTGTCGTCCAGTTACGGCAGCGTCCAGCGTAATTTTCTGCCAAGCCCCTCGTTTCACGCCGCAGGCACTGGTGCCTCGTCCGCCCTGCGCCTGGACCCTCTCGCCCGGCACCGCGTCCTGGTCCCGCGGGTGGGCTCCCTGCCGCTTTCGGGACTCCTGGGGGGCTGGTTCTTCCCGAAGTCCCGCCCCCTCGCCGGGCCAGAATCCGATTCTGCGTCTGCAGTGCAGCTCTGAGCCTGCACACGTTCATCCCCGCGTCGTTGCCGCGGTTCTGCTGCGTCTGCGCCGCGTCTGTGCCCGCTTTTCCTGGCGTTTGCTCCCGGAACGCAGGTGACTTTCTGTTGCTCTGTGGGGAGGACATGAGTCTCGCTCCTGCCAGGTGGCCGCAGGACCGGAAGTCTGCAGCCGTGTGTAGATGTTTAGTCTCCAAAAAAGGAGAAAGAAAAGTGAGGGGGAGGGGGGCGCTGGTCTTCGCATCCCCCAGAGTCCCTGCAGCTGGCGGTGGGCGGCAGAGGCCGATGCTGGGGCAGCTCCTTGCTGCCTTGTCGGCTCACGCCTGTGGTTGCAGGTCTCAGAACTCAGGCGCTCCGCGTGCTCAGGGCCCACAGCCCAGGGCCGCTGCGTCTGACTGACGGCAGCACGTCGACGGTGCTCGCAGCGAGGCCAGACCTTGCTCCCGGCCGAGCCCGGCGTGCTGCCTCGACGCTGCTCCTCAGTATCCTCTGGGGTCTCTGGAGAGAGAGCAAGGACTCGGCTTCCACTGCCGCTGGCGGGCGACGCCCAGGAGAGCGCTGCAGCCCGCCACTGCCCAGCCGCCCTGCGACGGGCGGGGCCGGGACGGGACGGGACTGGACGGGACGGGACTGGACGGGCATTGCTCACTGGGGGCCGACTCCGCGCGCTTCCCTTCGAGATCAGACTTGTGACGGTAGCTGCCACAGGTGCACTGCTCCGTAGTTGTCCTTTCCTCCAGCAGTTCGTTCGCTTTCCCTCTGGGAGCCCGTCCAGGGCTCTCGCCGTTGGTTAATCCAGCCCCTGTCGGAGCTGCAGGGAAGGAGTCAGCAGCCACACGCCCGTGGTGCATCGGGGCCGTGCGGCCTGCGGGGTAGACCCTGCAAGCCCCTTCACACAGCGTGTCGTCCCTTTTTAAAGCAAGCAGAACACAGGACTTTATACTCTCGTCCCAAAGAGCAGGTCTTCCCAGGACGGGGCGTGAGTCCCAAAGGCGGGAGGAGGCGCTGCATGTTCTGTGGGGCCGCAGTGACCGGGCCCGCATAGGGGGCCCTGGGCGATGCCGCGGTGCTTGTCCCTCTGCGCATGGGGCCCTTGGTCCCATCCCCTCACGTTCTCAGCGCCGTGCTGCAGTGCCTGCTGAAGGCCGCCTCGACCCAGGGGCTTCCGTTTCCAAGCGGGGGTGCACGGGCGTTGCTCCTGACGGACTGCGAGCACGGAGCGTGGACCGTGCCGGACCCCTCCTCCTGCCGCGTCCGCAGCGCCTCCGGGGCCGCCTCACTGCAGGGCCCGTTGAGGAGGCTCCTGGTGTCGCGGTGGCGATGCTCGTGGTGATGGCGGCTGTGCCCGCACTCACAGACCCCTCTGGTCTCCTCCGCGTTGCTTCCGTCTCTGCTTCACTCCCGTGTCATTTATTGCCTTGCTCTCCTCCCAGCGAACGAGCTTCGCTGCAGCCCTTACATCCTGTGGGGTTGGAAGGAGCCTCCTGGGCGCATTGGGGGCTGATTCTGGGAGCAGGGAGCTGAGGACTTATGACCTGACACCCCGTCTCCGCGCCGCCTGCTGCATGCGCTTGGGCCCAGAAGCAGGAGCCCGGTTCAGTCCGGCGAAGCGGCGGGTGTGGAGGAGAGTCCTCGCCTGGAAACTTCAGGGTCTAAAGGGAGCCTTTGTCCTTGGTGTAAAATGTGCTCCATGACGTGTGCGGCTCACTGCTGCCTGCGGGGCTCTGAGGAACGTGTCACCTGTCACTGCTGCCAGTTGCAGAACCGCTCCACCTCTGGAAGCTTCCTCCAACACCTCTGCCACCTCTGCCCACCGGCAATCACTGGTTTGGTTTTCAGCTTTAGAAATGTTATTCATTTCTTTTGTCTGCAAACAAACTAACATGCACTTGGTGGCTAAAAACAGCCAGCTACAGTCGCTGCAGTCCTGGAGGCCGAGTCTTCTACTGCAGCGTAGGGATGAGTCTCATATTTATGGGCTGCAAGGCCTGCCTTTTCATTTTCCTAACTCCGCAGTTGGACTAGGACTTTATTTCTTCATAAACTTTTTACTTAAAAAAAATCTCAAGCTTAGGTTGCAAAAATACAAGGCATACATCGGGTCTACTGTGGATGTGGTTTTTTTTTTTTTTAAGGAAAGGAGCAGGCAGGAATGAAGGCGAGTAGGCAGACAGGCAGGAAGAGAGAGGAGGGAGAAGGACTTGATCCCACAGGGATGAGGCCTGTGCTCCTTTGGAGGTGAGTGACGCAGCCACTGCTCCACCAGGACGCGCCTCGATGCAGTTCTGACTGCTGGCACGGGCCCCGCTTTATTTGCACCTGCTTGAGGCCCCCTTTCCTCGGGCGAGTGTGGATTCACCAGGTTTTCTCAGAACTTGGAGAATGTGGACACATCATGGCCTGTGGCTGCGAGCACCCCACTGTGTTTCTCCAGTTGAGATGCGCCCAGGACCGCAGCGCCGAGCAGCAGCGTCCACGTGGCGTGGGCCGCGCACCGCGCTCTCCTGCCGCACTCCTGGTCTTGCGGCCCGTCGGTGCCCGTAGTGGCGCGTCGCTCCCGCACAGCGACCCGTCCAGGCTTGAGGGTCACCACTGCTCCGTCTCTGTGGCCTCTGCGTGTCCCGAGCTGTTCCTCCACCCGCTTTCTTTCAGTTTTATTTTTGCGTAGCCTCCCTCCTTCACAGACAATCCGGGGAGGACATCCCTTGTCTGGATATGCTGACGCCCCCTCCTGACGGAGCCCAGTTGCGCACCCCCAGCTGGAACAGGCAGAGGTGTCCTTGAGCTTGTCCTGGTGAGTTCCTGTCACCTGGCCAGCGCGTGTGGGTTGCTCGGAGTTGCTCCTTGTAGCTGACAAGCCCCGAGGGAGCCTGAAGATGCGCATCTTCCCACTGCTCGTCCAGATGTCCCTGGAGTTGGGCCCAGCCTGGTCCACCTGGAAGGGCGACTCTGCCCCGGCTCCGCCACTGCTCTGTCAGGACGACAGGTGGGCTTCGAGCCTGCAAGGCCAGAGCCCCCGCCGTGTCCACGCGTCCTCCCTGCCTTCGGCTTTGTGAGCTGCGGGTGCCCGGGTTCAGCTCTTTTGCACCTTCTCTGGCACCTGGGGCCGGTGCTGCTGCGGGGCCCCTGCTCTTTCTAGGTAAATGTCGTGTGTTCGGTGGACAAGAGAAGGAGGAGGCCAGACCAGACGTCCCGTAGAGCCCACCCCGTTCGGTCAGGAGCACACTTGTCAGACTCGTGAGCCCTCAGTGGTGTCGTTACTGACTGCGTCCGTGCTTTCTCAGGTCTCCTGCCTCATGCTCTGGCCCCGAAGCCCATCGGGGACCCCACACTGTTTAGTCCTGCTGCCTCCACAGCACCTCTGGACTGGAGCAGCGCCCCGGTTGTCCTTGTTTCTGAGGGGCCCAGGCTCTTTGTAAAGGGGGACGTGTTCGCGCCTAGAATGGCTGTAGGTGGGGTTCGTGCTAAGCCCACTCAGTGGCAGAGCTGGGAAATTTGGCCTCTGGAAACACGCACACGTGACCGTGCACAGCCGGCCCCACGTGTGGACAGTATGCACACCTGTGCACACACACAAGTACAGGTAAGGCGCACACATACGCATCCTTCAATACACAGCACACGGCTCCCCACCACACACAGGCGCACTGCACACGTGCACACGTGCGGCACACGGTATCTGCACGCACACAGACGCGCACATATACAGGTGTGTGCACGCGCGTGCATGCGTACGCACACGAGCACACGGGTAGGCCTGCTTCCGTGCTCGCGCGCGTGCAGTCCACACGCACACGACTTAGGAGCTAAGCTCCCGCCGCCCCCGCACCGCGCACTCCGAGACCCTCCTTCCCCGCAGGACACCCCCCCGCACCCTCGGGGAGCCACGCGCCTCGCGGTGTCCGGACTCTTCTCCGTGCCCGTGGGGAGCCCGCCGCCAGCGCCGCTGCAGGGCTTGCGAGCCTGCGGGGCTCCGCCGGGCCCTCCTCGCTGTCTGCGCTCGGCGTCGCGCTTGTCTCCCCCATCCCCGTGGGCTGACTCGGTTTGGACTCTGAAGAGCACCAATATGCTTTGAACAGTCGAAACTCTGCCAAAGACATCTGAGCTGCGCGTGGGCTCCGCTGCGGCCCCGGGTGGCTTCCCGTGACCGTGAAGCGGTGTGTGTGCTTTCTTTCTCCTCTTCCGTCTTGGAGGGCAGCAGACTCGACAAGTGTGGTTCGCACTCGCTCTTCTCACTTTGACGGGTGGTCCTGGCCACCCCTGCTCCAGAGGGCGGCGCGCTCACCCTTCCAGCATGTGACCTTCCCTGCGCCACTTACCCGCCGAGTTCCCTCCGCTGGACGGCCCGACAGTCTCCCACATTCTCCCTTGTCGGGATGCAGGGAGGCAAGGCCCCATGCCCGCGCCCGTTGTACTGGGGGGGCGGGCTCTGGTGAGCTCCTCGAAGCGGCCCTGCCGGGAGGGAGGGACAGTATGTGCTGTTTTCTTAGACACTGGCCACCCTGCAGGGGCTGTGTCCTGCTTTGTCCCCACCAACCAGCAGCAGTGTGTTGTCAGGCTTCTGAATTACAGGTGAGACCTGGTGTCCCAGTGTCATTTTAATTTGCATTTCCCTGGTTATCAGTGAGGTTACCACGTTTTCGTGTATTTGAGTTTTCTGTTCCTGTTGCTTGCTTCTCTATAGTTTTTGCATTTTTCTCGGTGTTAGGAGTTCAGTCGACTAAAGCTGTTTGCTCTTCGCTCTGGTGGACTCTGCACCCCACCCGCCGTGGGTCGGGCTGCTCTAACAGAACCGCAGTGCAGGCGAGTTCAGCGGCAGACGGTCCTCCCCGTCCTGGGGCTGACGCGGGGCTGACGTGGGGCTGACGCAGGGCTGACACGGGTCCGGGTGCCGTGGAGCGCGGACCGGGCGGGCCTTCCTGCTTGAAGATGCTGCCTCTGGTGCATGTGGCCTCCCCGGTGCCAGCAGGGGGTTGCCTCCTCTTCTCACAGCAGCCCGCGCTGCCTCTGCCCATGTTTGGGGAGACGGGCGTCTGGGGTTGGATGTCCCGACCGGGAGCCGGGGAGGGTGTCCGTCTGCCAGGTCTGCTGCTGTCTTCCCAGAGTGGGTCGTCAGAGGTTTTAGAATGTGGACTTCAAGCAGTTTGTGGTGTTTGTTCTCGATACTGCATTTTCGTGCTGCTGTTGTAGACGGGTTTTCTTACTCATCACAGCTTCTAACGTAGACGCGTTTTTGTTTGCCTGCTCTTTTACGTTTTCTCTGCTCATTTAACCAATGGTTCACCGGCACGTCGTGTGCTACTGTCCACATCAGCTTTTTACTTTTCCCGGGAAGGTGCAGCAGGAGTGAAGGTGAGCGGCCAGGCAGGAAGGGAGAGGAGGAAGAAGCACTTTTATTTATTTTATTTCAGTTCATTTTGGTTGTTCCCCAGCCCCAGCACTCGAACCCAGGTCCTTCGATGTATGTGGGCTGCACCGGCCAGAGCAGTGAGCACCCATACACTGGTTTAAAGTAAACAGACTCGCCTGCAGCTGCGGATCAGCGGAGAGCCCCCACGCCCTTTCCCGTGCGCGTGTCCCCAGGCCAGCGCTGTCTCTGGAGCAGACGTTCCGATGTAAGTCCAGCTGGTTGATTTCTCCTCTCACTCGAGTGCTTGTCCTGTGTGGGCGGGCTTCTCTGTCCCTCCTGGGCTGTGTCTTCCTTTGTCGTTGTCCTCTCTTCTGCTTAGTCAGGATTTCCTGTGCCCGGGCTGTGGGGTCGGGCCGGGTGGCTGCAGAGCCTCGGCTCCCTGCTGTTGGTGGGGCCTCGGAGAGAGACGTCGCCTCCTTCCAGCACCCTCGTGACGCCCTCCTGAAGGGCAAGACCGACCATGCATGTGGCCTTTGCTGGTGTGGTCACTGCTCCAGGGCCCAGCGTTTCCTGTTGACCTGCCGTGGGGCTACAGGCCCTCGGCATGGAGGGACACACCCACAGGAAGGGACGCCGGGCCCCCAGCTCTGCCCCACGGTCAGGGCTCTGGAGGACCCGGTTGGAGAGGCAGGAGGAACACAAAACCAGCTGATGGGCAGGAGAAGTGTGCAGAGGCCGTGAGGCCACATCTGACCACCAGGCTGCAGACTGGCCTCCAAGGGTGCTATCCCATCACAGCTCTAAACCCAGCACAACCCCTGTCATTTCTTCAGTCACTGTCGACTGATGCCTGTTTTGTGTAATGGTGGCCAGAGCGTCAGTGACCTTCAGCCGGCACGAAGGGTTAAATGAGGGTTTAGAACCTTCTCAAGCCCTCGTGCTTTTCCGTTTCTCACATGCGCGGTTCAGATATCCTCAGCGCGCCCTGGCGGCTGAGTGCTCCGCTGCATTTGGGGGTGCGGGCCACGTCAAGCCCAAGGACCTGGTTCGTAGCCCCGAGCTGGGGGCAGCAGAAATAAATCAAACGGATACATAAAAGTGCTTTCTTCTCCCCTCCCTCCCTCCCTAAAAGTACTTCTTCCTCCTCACCCTTCCTTCTTCTCATTTACACAAAAGCAAAACTGAATGAATTTGCTGTGCTTTCGAATGACACTGCCCAGACCCTGTGATACTGGGCAGGTGATCTGGTTTAATCAAATGCTGAGAGGCTGCCTTTTCCCGTGACAGTGCTGAAGGAACTGAGCTACACCCCCAAAGTCGCTGCCCCCTGCTGGGAAAAGGCTTTGTTCTAGAACAGTTGTTCCGGTCCGGGGCTGACGGGGCTGTGCCGTCCAGCACATTGCCTGTGTGTCCCCTTTGCATTGCCTGTGTGTCCCCGGTCGCCTGTGTCCTTGCTCTTTGCTGTGGGCGGGCTCGTCTCAGTCCTCAGAACCCTGTGTCCTTTAAGCAACATGTGAGAACTGGTGGCGGCAGCTCCCAGCCACCCATTGCTCACGTGCAGTGGGTCCAGCACGCACGGTGGACACCGGGCCTCCAGGGATGTCCCTTGGTCTGTGTCCCCGAGCCGTGCCTTGAGCCACCCACCACGTACAACTGCAGACACTCTGTGGTCGCATGTTGAGGTCGCGGGAGCCCTGTGATCCCACAGCCGGAGCGCCTTCCTGTCCTCTCAGCTCTGTCTCCCTGTCGTCTGTGTAGAGTGACTCTGTTGCTGTAACTTGTTCCTGTGATTTGTGTGATATGGAGACTGACACTGACACACATTTTGTCTTTTATTCTCTTGTGTTTTCTCAAGGGCCAGTGTCCCCAACCCCTACCCCGGCCCCCGGTCCGGCCTGGATGTCCGTCTGGCTTTGGCCCGGGGCAGTGGTCTGGCTGGCTGGGCCTCCCCCTGCAGGTGCCACTGTCTCGGCTGTGGTGCCCAGAGCAAGCTGTGGGGGCTCTGGCTGCTGCTCTGGGCTCTGAGGGCAAGGGCCTCCCTAAGAAGCTAAAGAAAATAAGGTGTGTGAAATAGCACGAAGGCTCTGCCTGCCTGTCGGTACATTTCGCGCTGACCTGGGGACAGAAGCCAGCCCCCAGCGGCCTCTGTGGCACGCAGGTGCCCTGCCGGCCGGCAGTGCTGGAGGCCAGGGTCCAGACAGCGCAGCTCAGTTCTGGAGGCCGCAGATGCGAGGCCTTTCCACTGGGCCAGAGTCAAGTCTGTGTCCACCACCGGCCCCCAGCTCGGGGGCCTCTCGCCTCCTCCAGGTTGGTGGTGCCGCCGCTGGCCTGGTCCCTCCGCGAGTGCCTGGGTGCTTGGCTCAGGCCAGTGTCCTGCTCCGTCGAGTGTTGCTGGCGTTAGGGCCCCCTTGCGTCATCCCGTGCTCCTGTCTCTAGATGCGCCGTGACATCAGTATGGGCTCCGTCTCTAGGTGGGCTCTCAGTCGCAGAGTCCGAGCACCAGCATGTGGACACCTGCTGGGGGTCACTGTCTAGCCCAGCACGGGGCCCCGATTGCCGCGTCCCCACGGGCCAGGGCATGCACCCGTCCAGGGGCTGGCGCCTGTCTGCGCGTGTCGCTCTGGGTGGTGTTTGTTATCACCGAGTCCCAATAGGAACAACTCGATGGGTTGTTTTCTCTTCAGTTTTTACATCAAACTCGGTGTGTCAGACAAGAAATGGTTACGCAGCCATCTGCTCTCAGCAGGAATTCGCCGGCAGGAGGTGCTGGGCCTGGCCGACTGGCCGTGCTGCCCTGGCTCTGCCCACAGGTGGGGCCGCACCCTCCTCCGGAGAGCAGTTCGGGAGGGCCCCGAGGCGTCCCTGGGCTGGTGGCAGAGTGCCGGCTCAGAAGGGCCATTGAATTGCCAGCAGCCCCAACCGTCCCATTGCAGTCTCTGCAGGGGGAGACTCACCGCCTCCTCCTGTTCGCCTGCTGCAGACAGAGCGCTGCACCGTGTCACGGACAGGTGCGTCCACGGAGGAGCGCGGTGTAGACTGAGGCCTGAAAGCCAAAGGAGCTGTGAAGTGGGAGAGCCAGGTGTCGGAATCGGCTCGCGTGAGGAATTAGCCAGAAGAGTCACACAAATAGCCTGCAGAGGCAGACACGTATTTCACTTCGCTTCTGATCCTGTAATAAGTGTCTGGATTTTGTAGGAGACAACTGGTTGCAGAGGTGGTCTGGAATCTTAATTGAATTCTAGTTTTTTTTTAATGGGCAGTTTTCTTAAACATTTATACATTAAATAAATGAAATGCCCCTTTCACTGACAACAGTTTTCTGCTCCACGTTAGATGGTTGCCCGCTAGCTGGGCAGTATGGCAGTCCCGTGGGCACGGCCTGCGGACGGGGCGGGGTGTGTGGGCGGGGCGTGCGGATGGGGCGGGGCGTGCGGATGGGGCGGGGCGTGCGGACGGGGCGGGGCGTGCGGACGGTCTGGTGGCACTGGTTCGGCTGTCCTGATGCGCTGCTTTCTGCCTGGGCCAGCAGGAAGTCGTGGCCTCGCGGGCACACGAACCCTCTCCCCGTGGACAGTGGGCTGGGTCAGCGCAGCACACCGGGCCCCCAAGCGGGTGCTTGGAGGTCTGGTTCCCGAGTCTCCGTGCTTCCCCGTAGATATGAGGCGTCACAGTGTGGGTACCATTGGTAGGAATAGTCTGGAAAGACTGACTTGGAGAAAACCGGGCCGTTTCCCTTCTTTTGGGCCCCTCACTCTTTGGGCGTGACCTCGGCTTCACCGCGTGGATCCCAGTGGCCATGGGGGCCTGGTGCTGTGAGTGTGTGTGTGGATGTATGTCTGCCCTGGACCCGGCTGTAACCAGCTCACCATGTCCTGCAGACAAGCGGGCCCACGGTGCCCTGGCGGCACTGTGGGAGCCTGGCTGTCGTCTGTGCCCCCTCAGCACCCCTTTCCTGGGTGCTGCTCCTCACCAGACCAGCAGGCGTGGGTGTCAGTCCCCTTCTCGCAGGCATCGCCCTCGCTGTGACCGTGGCCTGAGTTTGCCCGGCGTCAAGAGGGACAGGGCCCTTGACCTCGGCTGCCCTGTGAGGAGCCCCATCTCTGGCCGTCTCACCCCGGGGCACGCTGATGCTCCGTCACTGTGAGTTGACACGAGGACGGCACCATGCTTGAGTCCGTTTGGCCGCTAGCTCCTCGTAGGTTCCCCTCACACGTCTCACCAGGTGAGGACAGGGTGGCCAGCCCAGTTCAGCCCCGCTCTGGGCAGCACCGTCATCTCGGCTGGAAAGTGCCTTCCCCGGGCCCCCAGGCTGCAGGATTGCAAGTTGCGGGCCCACTGGCCAAGAGCTGGCCATCCTGGGTGCCCACAGGCCACCCAGCAGCCTCCAATGGGGCCTCAGCAGGCAGGGATCTCTGCCAGGCCACATCCCGAGACTTGGTGCCACCCAAGCGGATTTCAGTGTGGCCCGGCCCAGAGTCGGGCTTTCTTACTGCTTTGTGGAGGGCGGGTGGATGTGCGCCCTGAGCTGCTGTGTGGAGCCCACCGGTTTCCTCCGCCCTCGCCCCAGTCACCTGGCCAGCGAGGGGAGCAGCACGAAGTCTCAGCGACTGGTGACTGTTCCCGAGCTCACGCATACACGTGAGCCCCGGGAGCGGAACAGCTGGGGGTGTGCTGCGGAATCACCGGACACCGCCTGCCTCTTCCTCGTTTGAGCACGGCGCCGCCCCTCTGCCTCCTCATGCGTCGGGCAGATGGTGGCAAAGGCGGTGTCTGCACAGCTGCACCCCTGTGCGGTCGGAAGGAGCCGTGAATGTGTGGCCTTAAGAGGGAGCCGCTGCTCAGGAAAGGAGGCTCGTGTGTGTGGCTGGATGCATCTCTGTGTGCAGGTGCATGTGTGTACACGTGTGCATGTGTGTGTTTATGCACGTGTGTGTGTGTGTGTGTGTGTGTGTGTGGCTGCAGGGTCTCAGAATGGGGTGGCTCATTTCCCCGTTTGGTAAACGGGCTGGTGGTTCCTGCCACACCCCCTGCCCCCTCGTTAACGCTCAGTCTGCGACATGCTGACCCCGGGTGCATCTGTGGTAACGCCTGCCCCCTGTGCTCTGTCCCACTCTAGGCCGCTCCGGTCACCTCTCTGTCCAACCTGGCATGTATGCACATGATTCGCTGGGCCGTCTGGAACCCCGCGCTGGAGGCCGGCTCCGGGAGGGCAGTCTTACCCCTGCAGGGCGGGGTCTGGCCCAGCCCCTCGCGCTGCCTGGCCTACAGGGTGCCCTCGGCCAGCATGAGCTCCGAAGAGGTAAACGGCTGGGCGCTTCGTAAGTATGGCTCCTTCCAGTGTCCAGCAAAGGCACACTTCTTCTCAAAGCCGGAGACCGACAGACAAGTGACAGCTGTTTCCCGAGCAGCACTGTTCCTGGCCTGGACGTGCCTTAAATCGGGGATGAGTGCGCCCCCGGCAGCTGTGGCGCCACGGAGGCCGGTTCCTGAGCTCACACGATCCCGACACATCGGTGCCGGGAGGTGGCTTCAGGGCCCGTGACTCTGAGGTGTGTGCCGCTGTGTGGAGGTGCGCTGTGCGGGACGGGCAGGCAGGCGACGTCGGCTGGATGTCTTGTGACTTGTCCCTCAGCTCGCTGGACCTCGCCGTCCCCCCGTGAGCAGGAGTGAAAACAGCCACGTGTGCAGTGAAGCGTCTCCGAACCTCCTCGGGACACGCATAGAAGCAGGGCAGGGCCAGCTGCAGGTCGTGTCAGGTCTCCCCCACCGTCAGCGGCCTTGGGACCTCAGCGGAGGGGAGCGGAGGCGCACGGCGTGCGTGCGGCCCTCGGCTCCGCCCCGAAGTCGTTGCTTCGGCAGGGCCGGCTCACGGCGTCGTTCATGACTCGGGGCGCCTGGGGGCCTCTCAGGAGCAGCTGGCGGTGCGGCCGCTCTTAGCAGGGGTAGCGTTCAGCCTTGACCGGGTTTCGCCGCATCCCCCCGGGGCTAGTTGGGCCCTCGTTGTGAAGTGGCCGTTGGAACTCCTGAGACCGTTTCCCTTCTCTTGTCTCTCTCTCCGTCTCCTCCAACACGTACATAAAAAAGAGACATGCATATCTGATTTCCTTTTAGCCTTCTCAGGCCACTGTATTTCCCTCACTTGTCAGTCTGGGAATTACATTGGGGTGTCAGTGTTGGGAACTTCTCATTGTCTAAGGACACAGATGTATCAGGTGCCACCATTTCTCGGGACTGTCCCTTCTATCCAGGGATCCAGACCCCAGCACGGTGACATCAGGGCCGATGAATTGTCCTGGGGCCGTCCGGGGCAGTTTAGGGTGTTTTACAGCGTCCCTGGCCCTGCCCTTAAGACGCTGTCCCGCCCCCATTTTGGCAGCTCACTCGAAGACAGCTAGTGTCTCCTGGGGGTGACCTTGCCGCTAGTTGAAGACCACAATCGACGAGACAGTTGTCCACAATACAGTGTGGTTCCTGTCTCGTCTGCGGGGGCCTCGGCTCCCAGCCAGCGGCTGGCACCGCCGGGCGCCCGCTCTTGTCACTGCACCACTAGTCATGGTCTCCTCGGCGCCTGTCACGCAGCTGCGTGCACTGAAACTGCCCGCGGACCTGCCGCTGAGCGGGGCGGCGCATGCCAGCCACGCAGGATCGTAGTGCTACGCACACCTGTAGCTCCAGGCTAAGTCGATTCGGGGCTCACGTGGTTTGCTTCAGAGCTGCTTGCTGGGAGGGCAGGCAGCCTGAGGACTGTGTTCGTTCTTTCATGTTCGTTCTTTCAGCAACTCGTGTCCTCTTTTCTTGAGCAAATGGTTGTTTTTTAAAAAGCAGTTTCTGTCTCCAGGGACAGCCCCTTGCAGCTCCTCCAGGAGACCAGTGTTCACACAGTTTTCTAAATACTCTGCCACTTCTGCTGCCTCGCAGTTGATCCGTTTTACATGTATCTGTTGATTCCCAGTCCTGGTAGGTGAGAACATAAAAAGATGCCTGTTCCCCCATGCCTTGGCCTTGGGCTCAGAAGAGCTGCAGGGGTGGCCCCCGGGGGTCTCTGGCCGAAGGTGGGGAAGGAGCCCAGGGGCTGGGGGACCAGGAGGCAGTGGGGAGGGAAGGAGCTCGGGAAGCGACCCCATATGTTTGTTCAGAGTCCCGCATCACCCCCAAGCTGCCCCTGCCCGCTGTGACCCTTAGGGTGCACCGAGGGCTTGGACCCAACTCTGGGTGGGTTCCCAACGGGCCAGCATGGCCCACAGGGTGGAGCACGAGCAGGGAGATCCAAACCGGGGCACAGGCTTTGAAAGGGGCACTGTCCTTGAAACGACAACCCACAGCAGGCTGGTCACTTCCGAGTCAGCAGAATGTTGACACCCTTCTTGGGACACAAACGGACCTCAGTCTGTAACATAGCACTCGAGGCATCCACGCCGTGGTCTGAGACTCGTTGATGGACAGAGAACCAGGAATTCTCAACTCGGAGGGGAGGATGCTCAACAGACATCAGCAGAGATGCCGCAGGTATTGGGGAGACCATGACCTCGCCGCCGGTGCTTTCAGCCCTGGTCGGTAGGCACGACTGCTCCTGAGACCCGTGGAAGATGGGGCTCAGCAGAGAGACAGAAGACATGGGGATGAGGTAAACGGGACTTTCAGAGCTGAGCAATAAAAGAACCCAGATGAAATGGTTGTCAGTGGGCACACCAGCAGAGTGGAGACAGCGGGTGTGTCAGGTGACGCAGGCCCCGTGGCTGAGGGGCGTGCTTGTGAAGGCCAAGGACCCGGGCTTGAAGGAGGGCTGGAGGAGAGGGAAAAAAATGCCAGTGAACTTGAGGGTGAATCAATAGGATTTCCCCATCCTGAGGAGCAGAGAAAAATGATGGGAGGCAGCGGACGGAGCCTCGGCTCTGCAGGACAGTCCTGCACAGGCTGACCCCTCGGTCAGCCACCTGCCAGTAAAGGAGAAAGGGTATGGGATGAAAAGCACTGGAGGAAATAAGGCTGACCACCCTGCAGTTTGGCAGAAGACATCGGCCTCCAGGTTGAGTCAGTCAGTGGGCCCCAGAGATCGGTGCAGAGAAACCCACGACACTTCACACTAAAACCGCGGGAAAGAGAGGCAGCAGTCAGGAAACAGGAAAATGGTGGGTTAGTTATGGATTCACAGTGACCCAGTGGTGACTGGGTTCCTCCTCAGAAGCCGCGAGGCTGAGCACATGGAACAGTGCTTGACAGGCAGCAGCGGAAGGGCCCGGGACGTGCCGTGTGGCCAGGAAGGACCCCGTAGGAATGACAGTGAAGGAAAGAGCCTCACGTGCACTGAAGCCGAGAGAATTCCCTGCAGTCAGCATGCCCTAAACAGCTCGCTAAAGAAATTTCTTTAGACAGAAGAGATGGTCCCAACTGGCTCCTTGGAAGGGAAGAAGAGCAGCAGAAATGACAGATGAAACAGTTTTCTCCACTTCTCGAATCCTTGATGGTTGAAAGGAAGTTACAACAATGTCTGATGGGACTTTATAGGTCCGTGGAGACAAGAGGCAGATAGCCTGACCCGGGACACCGCTGTGGTGACAGTTCTCATTCCACGTGAGAGGTACAGACACGGGTCCCGAGTGGACTGAAAATACTTCCTCGTCGACCCCAGAGCAGTGACTGAACATAAACTATAGTAAACCCTCCCCGCCCCAAACAACCCAGCAGAGGGCAGGAGTTCAGTGAGAAGGCAGGAGAGGGGATACAGGGACAGGCCCAGAAGGAACAGATGCAAGTAAGACCGTAGTCCTGGAAATGCAAGTCTAAGCACCAGTTAGAGACGGGCGACAGGTTGCACAGGAAATCACGGTCCACCTGTGTGCTGTCCAGCGGTCAGTCACTCCAGCGGTCACTCACTCCACACGCGGAGCTGAAGGTGCGGGTTAAACGTGAAGGGTGGAATGCATTCCATGCAGGCACTGTCTAGGAGAAAATGGGAGTAGCAATATTAATACCAGCAAAGTTGTACTCAGAAATGAAGGAGAGTCCCAGGAATGAAGAAGGCTGTTATGTAGCATCGGTGTTGATGGTGGTCTTTGAAAGTGCAGGTGTCTTCCATAGACGGAGCTTCCAACACAAAGCACAGTCTCAGAGAACTGAGAGGACAAGATTCCTGGACAAATTCCTAGCTCTAGTGGAGACCTGAGCACTCTCCTATGTCTTTGGAGCGCGTGGCTGGAAACCCCCAGGACCCGGGAGCGCGTTTGCCGCCCACCGCCTGCACCTAAAGGGATCTGTGGGCACTCACCCAGCGCCAGCTGAACACATTCTGTTCACGCACCAGGGTGTCTGCCACCGTGGGCCATATCCAGAGTCATAAAACTTTAATCACTCGAAAAGATTGAAATGATAAAGGTCTATTCTCTGACCGCATGGAATGCAGCTAGAAATCGGTAACAAAGACAACATTAAACACCCCAAACACTTGGCAACTGAGACATTTCTAGAGAATCCATACATCAAGAGGAAGCTGCAAGAGAAGACAGAAGATATTTTGAGCAGCATGAAAATGAAAATGCAACATACTGATGTTTGCAGATGCAGCTAAACATGGAAAGTTTTAGCGGTAAGTGCGCATATTAGAACAGAAAAAAGGAATCAGATCAATACTCTTCCACCTTTAGAAAGTACAAAAAGAAGAGTAAGAGAAAACCTGAATAACTGGAGCAGAGATCGGTAGTCAAGATAAGAGCAGAAAACGATGGAATTGAAAGCAAGAACAATAGAGGGAAAACAGAGGAAAACAGTGAAGGCAAAAACTGATCCTTTGAATAAAAAAAAACCCAGTGAAATTGCTAAGCCGCTAGCAAGACTGAAAGAAGACACGTCACTGGTATTAGACGTGAGCCAGGGGGCCTCCGACAGCCCGCCGGGTTTGCAGGGTGTCGAGCCTCGCCTCTGCCTGTCATTGTGGCACCTTAGATGAGGGGTCAGCTCCCCTGAACCGCGAACTGTCGAAACTCACTCACGAGGGTGGCGATCACCTGGCCGTCCCATACTGTCGTCGCCTGGAACTCGGAGAACAAAACTTCTGAAAAAATATCAGGCTTATTCACTAGGAATTCCTCTGAACACTCAGGAACATCACCAGTTTGGTGAATCTCATCTGGGAAACAGGCAATGGAAGCAGAGGAGGAGGACGGATTTCCCAGGATGTTAGCCTGACGTCAAACCAGAAAAGCGCGTTGTGCCAGAAAAACCTGTGGATGCGTGTCCCTCGTGAACACACAGGCAAGATACTCAACAAACTATTAGCCAATGGAATCCAGCAATCTGGAAAGAGAATAATACTTTATAACCAAGTGGGAGTTGATCCCAGCAACAAAAAGCTATTTTCTATTTGAAAACCACTAAGTACAGTTTACCATACCATCAGCAGAAGCGGCCTGAAGAAGGCAAGCACAGTCCTAGCAATCGATGCAGAGAAAGCACCCGGCACAAGGCAGCGCTGACGTGCGGCCAGAGCCCCGTGCAGACGGGGAGAGCAGCGCGTGCTCAGTGTGGTCCGCACCCGCCACTTGCCAGGCGAGAGATGGGTCGCGAGCAAGTGAAAGGCGTTGCCTCTCCTCCATGTCCCTGGAGGCACACAGTGCAAAGAAGTGGTAAAGAAGAAACAGGCGTCCTCATTCGCAGACAAGATGTTTATGTTGATGACACCTGGGGGCCTGCAGCCCTGCTTGCAGAAGGCCGAGGCTGAAAGAGGAGAATCCATCATCGTGCTGACTCCAGCAATGAGCTTTTGGAGCGGAAATTAAAAAGTGGTGTCTTCACGAAGCCCTCCCTCGATGTGATAAATCTACAACACTTCACCGCTCTGTGCCGAACACCAGAAAGCGTCCTTTGCTGCCCGTCGTCATTCTCACCGTGTTACTCTTAGGTGAAACCAGGGACCTGAGTAAGTGGAGAGACAGCGTCTTCTGGACCTGAAGACTCAATCTAATAAAGATCGAAGTTCCCCCAGACTGATCTCTACGTACAGAGCAGTTTCAATCAGAATCCCAGCAGGACTGACTTATTTTTTTATAGATGTAGACAAACTTGTTCTGAAACGTGTGTGAACAGGTGAAGAAATGAGGAGTGGAAAGCGGTTTTGAACAGCGGTGAAGCAGTGAGCAGTGTTGGCGGAGCGTCGGTGCCTCCGGACAGAACGGAACAGGGTTCGGGATCAGCCGCATGCCGGCAGCTTCCCATCAATGAAACTGCCTGCGACACGTGACCAGCACGCCTCTTAGAGAAAGGCCGTCGTGCGTCGTGCTGATGGTCACCCAAGCTGGAAAAAGCCCAGTGGTGGTGAATGGGCGAGAGGACAGGTTGGCATCAGAAGCGGCGGAAGACGGGCGGTCGCGTCCCAGAAGCTGGAGGACTCCCCTCAGCGTTGCCTGGAGGGAAAGAAATCCGTCGAGGTCATGTGCCCGCCGAGGGGGTTTGTGCGACCGTCTAGTCCAGACTGCAGGAGGGACAGCAGTGCGGCGCTGCAGGCCAGATGGGCAGAGGAGACATGGCCGGCCGCCGGGCGGGGGGTGTGCTGGGGAGGGCAGTGCCCCACCCTTGTGGGGCGGGTGCTGCGCGGGGCCTCCCGGGACTGTGCACCTGCCTTTCAAAAGCAGCTTCCAATGTGGGGCCAAGACGCGTTCCGAACGGGAGCGGGGATTCCCGCGTGCAGAAGACGCCTCGTGGTCACGCAGTCTCGGGACCCCTGCTGATGTCTTCTGCTCAGAAAGGGACCGGATTATAATCTCAGAACATGTGGTTCTAGAAATCCCTAAATTTGCTTAGACTTTTAGGGTGGGGCAGAGCCCTGGTTGAAGAGTCTAACTCACGTGTGCTCTTGCTGTCCATCGCAGGTGCAGCAGCTGGTGTCAGGGACAGTCCAGTTCGAGTACTCACTGAACTTGGAAGGACACTTGGATGCACCCGCAGGGCATGGCAGCAGCCCCAGGGCGGAGCGGCGGTCCTCCCGGAAGACGCCAATGATGTCCCCATCAAGTGAGTGTTTGCAGAAGCTGACCCTCTCGCACACCGCATGATGCCGTCTCCCCGGAAAGGTCCTGGGTCCGGGAGCGGAGCGTTCCTGGGTCATTGGCGCAGATCTCTCACTTGGACGACGGCCGGTCTAGAGTTCGCCTTGCACAGTCGGATCAGCAGTGCTGAGTGGGGCCCAGCTCTTTCCAGCTCAGGTGCTTGCGGCGTTCAGAGCGGGGGTGGGCGCTTCCGCTGGTGGTGTTAAAGGGGCGCATCATGTGGGCTCCTGCAACGCCGGGGCTGGAGATTCAGGTTGTGAAAGCCACAGACGGCCAGCGCTGTTCACGTAGCTGTGACTTTGTTGTGTTTAAAGTGCGTCCCCAAAGCCCGTCTGAGAGTGGGGCCCATGGTCGCGTGCCCACGAGGGTGGGGCGTTGGGAGGGAGCGCCGGCTCCCGGCTAGCCTCGCAGTCGGCCCCTCTGCTGCGGGCACCTGTGTTCAGGAAGCTGCGGCCCAGGCCCGCGAACCAGCTTCCTGCAGTGTCTGCCCCTGCAGGGAAGCAGAGCGCCTGAGAGGCTTGCCCTGCAGGGACGTTGAGCTGGGCTCCCGGCTGGAGTCTCGCCAGCTGGGAGGGCGTTCTAGGTTTCCGGCGACTGGACTAGAGGGCACTCGGACCCACCGACAGTGCCGTTTGGGCCCAGGGAGGACTTGGCTGGCTTCTCAGCCATTGGTCTGGGGCAGAGCGTGGTGGGGAGAGGTGGCCTCACGACTGAGTCTGGTTCCTGGTTTGGTTGTGTTGGGTGCTGCCATCACTGGAGGTTTCTTCGTCCTTGACTGACCCGCGACCGCCGTCTTCGTACTCTTCCAGCATTTCCTGAGATGACCTGACCTGAAAGTACTTAGGTTCCCAAGCTTAGTGGCCGCTGCTTTGGCACAGGCTGTGTTGTTAGCCAGGTTCCTTCTTTTCAAGAAGGCGGGGTGGGTGGTGGGTGCGTTCCTGCCCGTTGGAGTGTCACGCTTAGCTGCTGGTCGTCAGCCTGCTGTGCGGCAGCGGCGCACAACACAGACGGGCAGCCGGCCTGCTGCCCATGACATGCCGTCCTCCCCGCAGTGTTGTTGGGGTTTTATCCCATGTCTTGTTTACACGTCTATGGTCTCGCCTAACCGTCGGGCCCGCGAGACACAGGCACAGCTATTTGAATGTCCTTGTTTGCTAGTCCTTTCCTGTTGGTCAGTGCTGAAACCATTTTGATTGATTTTTGTCCTAATTTGGGTTGTATTTTTCTGCTTCATTGCATTTATAATTTTTCGTTGAATTCCAGATATTGTGACTTTTATTGGGTGCTGAACATCCTTTCTTTTAACAAACACTGCTCGTTTCTGGCCTTACCCTTCTGCCTCGTGAGACGGGCCAGGCCGCACTAGCTCCCCCAGGACCGCATCCTCCCTGCACACGAGCTCACTGCCCGCCCAGTGGGCCCAGGCCTGTTCGATGCTCTTCATTTGTCTCTTGCCCAAGCCTCGGGCACTCCCTGGTCAGGGACAGAGACAGACTGGACGACCGAATCCCGCAGGGACCGCCCGCCATGACCAGGTCTCTCCCTGGCACCTCCTGCTGTCTGGCGCTCAGCCAGGAACGTGCTCCTCCTGGATCTGCTGACCGCTGTCGTCCGCAGTGGTGGGCCCACCCGGCCTGCGCTGTGGCCTGCAATCCCCCAGTGCATTGTGCCAGGTGCAGACAGGCTCACCTGTTTCCGCTCCTCAGAATCACCTCCTGTTGGCCTGGACTCGCGCGTCTTGACAACGGTCATTAAACGATCACCAAGGAACCGTACTTTCGTGTATCGTGTCAGTTTTAAAAGACTTGCCTCGTGGAGGGCAGATCTAATCTCTGTCACGTCACCTTGTCCAGAAGCCGGTGTCTTTGTCATCGTGCCTGGCTCCTAGGCCAGGGAAGCCATCCAGTCCCAGGCGACGGCCCGGTGGTCCGAGGGCTCCTCGGACCCACCGACCAAGCCTCTGCCCGCGCGACAGGGTCTTAGCTGCGCTCCGTCTTGTGCGTGGCACATGCTGCCTTCACAGATGCGTCTCCTCCTCTCACTGAAAACCTCGGGCAGGAGCGGCCAAGCGAGTGACCCGCAGTGAGAGCGACAGGACCGTGCGCTGCTAAGGCAGCGCAGGAGCCAAGAGGACAGACATTAAGTGTGGTGCGTGACGGTGCAAGGCGGGAGTGCCGCATTTCCTGTGCCCGCCGCGTGACCGGAACGGGTTCCCGCAGCTGCGCCCCTTCCGGTGGCCTCATGAGCACCAGTCGGGTCTCAGCGGGCAGCTCCTCCTGGGTCTCGGGGGCTTCCCTCCTGGCGCGTTCCCGCTGTGGAGACACACACCCCGGGCCCTCCTCCGTGGCAGAGCTGGCAGTGTGGCCCTGCACCTCCTGTCCCCGGGCTTCCGCCGTGGAGAGGGATGGTGATCACACAGGACTGTGTCCACCTCAGCGTCCGTCCGTCAGCAACCTCGACCCCTGGGCAGTGTGACGGGGCGGTGGTGGGGCCTGGGGGGCGGGAGCATGACTGCCGCCCTCGGAGGTGACGTGGGGCAGTCATGTGGGCTCTGGGGAGGCCGTGCGATGAGTCTTTGTAGGTGAATTAAAACCCAATCTTCAGTGCATTTAGAAGCTTTTAGAGTTAGAAGATTAGAAAGAAGAAAGATGATGGAAAGAGCTGCTCCGAATCAATAAGAAAGAAACTACGGGAGAGGGAAATGGGCAGCAGTAGCGGGCAGAGATCACAGAGAGGGACCCAGGGTAAGCCGTGCGCCGCCGTGCTGGCCGTGGAGACATGGCAAATGAAACGCCGTCCGCTTCACTCTGGAAACGTTGCCGTGGAAGCGCACAGAGGGAAGCAAGGATGTGCTCCGGGCGTGACGCTGCTTGAGGCCTGCGGCTCGCCCAGCGCTGTGCAGGCCTGGCCGCATGGAGCGCTGTTCCCGGAGAGCATGGCTCCTGCTGCGCCGCTGTGATGGTGGGGGCGGCCCCCTCAGCGCTCCCCGCGGGCGGACGGTGGTGCTGGGTCGCATCGGAGGAGCAGAGCAGGCCTTGCACGTCGTTACGGGGTCTCAGCAGCGTGCGGTGGAGCAGTGGGTCCGGCGGGCTGTCGGGGGTGTGGGCGTGGGCCCTTCCTTCAGCCACCGCTCGGTCCCTCTGCTGTAGGGCTCACGGCCCTGACCACGCAGAAGAAGACTCGAGCAGTCTGGGGCAGATGGGGGAGGACGCTTTTATGACTCTGGGCTAGCAAGGCTCTCTGCAGACAGACCAGCAGCCCAGAAACACGACGCGTTGGCGTGGAACTCTGCGCGAGACGCCCTGTGAACAGAGGTCAGGGTGCGGCCTCACGGGAAGGTCCCCCCGGTCACGCGACTGTGAAAGGTTAACCGAAGTGGGGACTGGGAGGAAGAAAGGTGCTAGAAAGCACGCCCGCACCAGTAGGTGGAGGCACAGAAAAGCGGGAGGGGCCTGGCGGGTGCAGATGGGCCCTCAGCAAGTGCCGTCGCGTGGTCAGTGCTGACGCCTCTGCTCTGCTGGTGCCCTCCGACCACACATCCGATTAGACAGAGATCCAGCTCTCACTGGAAACAAGCCAGCACCGGGCAGGGCAGCTGCTCCTCATGGAGCTGCTTGTGACCCCAGAGCCCGTGGTGGAGACACGCTGCTCCGACTGCCTGGTGCGCTGAGCTCGCTTGGTCCTGTGAGCTCAGCGTTGGCTGCGCTGCTGTTTACCCTGGTTTTGGGCTCGAAGAGGTTTACTCCTTAGGGTTTGCTTGGGGGAGCGCCCCACCCTGTCAGCCACCTGCACAGCTGAGTCCGATGGGTCAGCTTGCACTGCCGCTGGGAGGCTGACCACGGGCGCTGTGCGTGCAGGGGTGGGGCTGGAGGGGAGCATCGGTGCCGCGCACAGAAGATGCCCACCAGGCCGTCCGTTGTCTGTCAGAGCAAGCCCGGAGAGGCGACTCGTGACGAGGCCAGTTCCGTGTCTGTTTGCTTAACATGTGCTTGGGATTTCTGCTGGTTTCCATAGCTGAGGTTTGTCTCTGGCAGAGGGCACCAGGCTTTAAGGCCAGACAGTCAATGTTTTAGGTTTGCGGGCCAGATGGCCGACCTGCGTCACAGCTAGTTATCTCTGCTGGGGTTTCCTCAAAGCCGTGGACGATGACTGTCGAGCGAGTGTGACAGCGTCCCGTAAACCAGATTCACAAACTCGGGTCGTCGACCCGCTTTGATGGTGGTCCTCACCCACGGATTCCTAGTAGGTAGGGTCTTTTCTGTCATGTGTTGATCAGGTTTTGGTGTTAGGAAGATGCTGGTTTTGTAGAAAGAGTGTTTATCCAGGGTTCTCTAGAAACAACCAATGGATATAGATGTGGCAGGAGATTTATTAGAAGACACTGCTCACAATTAGGGAGGCTGGGAAAGCCCATACTCTGCCATCTGCAAGTTGGGGACCCAGGAAAGTCGTCGCAGTGATGTTTAGTCCACAGGGGACCCAAGGCCCAGGGGCCCCAGCTGAGAAGCTGGCGTGGGTGTGCAGCCTGAGAGCGAGGACACGGGGGCAGGGCTGGGCCCATGCAGCACCGGCCAAAGGCCCTGCTGCCTCCTTCCCCTTTGTTCCTGCAGACCCTCAACGGTGACTGGCGCCACCTGCACCGGGGCGCGCACTGCTGCGCAAGCCCTTGATTCGAAGGCAGATCTCGTCGGGGAACCCCCTCCCCAAGCGGTGTTTATCAGCGCGGGCACCCCTGCCCCCTGTCCAGGCATCCATCACCTCACCCTCGCTGGATAGCGCTGCAGCGTTGTCTGCGCGTCTTTCAGCTGGAACCGACTGTCCTTGACAGGCCGCTGAAACCTGTAAAACCGCTGAGGTCTTGGTGCCCTGGGAATGAGCTATTTTTACAGCCACGGTTTTCTGTTGATGGCTGTTGATCTGCTCTGGTTTCCCTCTCCTCATGTGTGAACTTCTGGGACACGGTGCTCTAGGAAAATGTAATTTAGTTTACCAAGGTGGCAAGATAAAATATATCTGATTTAAACACCAATATGCATCTGTGGTTGCCCATCTCACTCCTATCTGGGCGGGTCTGTCCATGCTTTTCAAAAGTGTCCACACCCGCTGTTCTCTTCAAAGTACCAGCTGCTGGTTCTGTCTGTTGATTCTCTTCTGTGCTTTTAAGTTTCTAATTGCATCTTTAATTTTAATTTAATGAATTACAACGTATTTTCATCTGCTTGTATCTTTATTAATTCCGTCATCCGGTTCCCAGGTTTTAGCTGAGTGCTTGGCACGTTGTCTTCCGTGGAATAACAGACATTTGCGGTCCTGTAGTTTTCCCACAGGCCTGGCTGGGCCCCTGTTCCAGAGCTTTGGGTCTGGAGGGTGCTGCTCCCTCAAATATTGATCTCAGTCTCTTTCCTTTTCACCTGGAATTTGCAAGGGTGTTAAAATAACCCCACGCGCCCTGGTGGAGTGGTGGTTGGCTCCGCGGCCTTAGGCAGGCATAGTTCACGTTCATCCCCAGGACCTGGGTTTGAGTCCAGTCTCCAGGAGGGAGAAACCCCGATGAATAACTAAAGAAAAGTAAATAAAGTTCTCCCTCCGCTCTCTTCCTGCCTGCCGGCCTATCCACCTTCATTCCTGCTGCACCTTTTCTTAAAACAAAACCCACGTTCAGTCAACAGGCGGACCTTTCCTGCCCTTTCTGTGGAGGCCGCATTCCCCTGGGGAGCCCCTCCAGGTCCCACAGAGCAGAGCCTTGGCGTCTCTCCCACGGCCCCGCCGCCACGCTGTCCCTGCCGCGCGCTTCCCCGGATGCTCCCACGCCTCGCTGGTTTAGCACGTCCGCTGAGGGAGGTGGCGGCCTTGCTCGTCCAGGTCCCGGGTGCACTTGTCCCTGTGGGCGTTGCTGCGGAAGGGAGCCCCGGGAGGCTGCGTCCCAGAGGACCGTGCAGGGCCCAGGAGGGACATGCAGCACTCCTCTGCCCGCTGGCTGGAGTCAGCACATGCCTGTGCGCCCCGCGGGGAGAGCGAGGCTTCTGTAGCTGTTCCCGGGAGCAGCTCCCGGCAGGCCGGAGTGTTCGTGCCTCCCTCTGCAGCCCCACTGAGTCTGGCTGACAGAGAAGGCGCAGCGCCGGTGGTGGGAGGGGCTGAGAAGCGCTTCTAGAGGGACGGGCTCCAGACAGCACAGAGCAGGGGCTCCGCCTGCCGGCACAGAGCTCACATGGAAGAGGCCACGTCAGCACCCAGTGACATCACATTTCACGTGGACAAGACCGTGTCAGTACCGTGACGTCATAGCTCATGTGGATGAGGGCATGTCAGCAGTGATGTCACTGCTCATGTGGATGAGGGCATGTCAACAGTGATGTCACAGCTCACATGGACGAGGCCGTGTCAGTACCCAGTGACGTCACAGCTCATGTGGACGAGGCCGTGTCGGCAGTGACGTCACAGCTCACGTGGACGAGGGCGTGTCAGCAGTGACGTCACAGCTCATGTGGACGAGGGAGTGTCAGCACCCAGTGACGTCACAGCTCACGTGGATGCGGGAGTGTCAGCACCCAGTGACGTCACAGCTCACGTGGATGAGGGCATGTAAGCAGTGATGTCACAGCTCACATGGAAGAGGCCACTTCAGCACCCAGTGACATCAGAGCGCATGTGGGACAGGGCCTGACAGCATTCAGTGAAATCCAGGACGATTCAGTGATGTGAAGACTCCAGTGTCTGACTCCCACACCTCTCTCTGTCGACTTCTCCACGTGGTGACCCAGGAGCTTGCCGACTGTCCTTGGGCCCAGAGTCCCAGCAGAAGGAACATGAACCTCACCCACATGTCCTCGTCTGCCTCTATCCCTCATGGCTGTGATAGGGCCAGGGTCAGCCGGTCTGGGTCACATCCCTGGCTGTGGTCCAGGCTGGGAGGGGCCCCAAAGGCACGTCATCGGTGTGGCTTCAGGGTGGGCTCTGCCGCACATGTGACTCAAGTCCCAGCCTTGCGGGACAGCACACCTCTACGTCCGTGGCAGCCCAGCCTTCCCCGGCTTCCCCTGCATCTGTCTTCTGTCTCCGAGCCGGATGCAGAGGCCGGAGGGAAGGGCCGGCCCTCCGCAGCCCAGCCCCGGGCTCTGGACAGGCTGCAGCCAGAGAAGGGGTGCTCCCCGGGCCCGCGGAGCATGGAGGTGGGGGCGTTTGGAGTCCAGAGTAACATGTCACCACTGCATGCACCAGGACTTTCCCGAGGGGCGACGTGGGACCCCTAAGGTGCCGGCTGTTGGTCGGGCACTGTCCACTCCTCACGTGGTTCCCGGCGGCTGCGGGCGGGGGAGGGAGCCCCCCTTGGTGCTGGCGGGCTCCCTGCATGGCAGCCGTGATCGGTTTTCGGCTGCCATCTGGGGACTGGCGGATCTGCATGGGTGGAGCCTGGTTCCATTTGGTTTATTTAATTTGGATTTATTGCTGCCTTTGCCTCACGGTAATATGCTCTCCTTCATCCCAGGCTGCAAGCGTTTGAAGACGCTGCTTCCCAAGACCTAACAGAGGAGACTTAAATACCCGCCCGTGTTTAACTGATGATGGAAACTTCTCATGCTTCAGTATTTTACCAGCTTAGATGGCTCCTCTGGAAATCTTAATGACATGAGCCTGTCACTCTGAGTGAGGAACTTTGGCTTTCCGTTGTGCATAATCCTTTTTATTTTTCTATGAAATTAGTGAGCGGAGGTCCTTGCTCGCCGCCGTGCTCACGCGAGCCGCTAGAGGGCGCCCGGGCTCCGCGCGTCTGCGAAACTCCCTGACCCACTTGGAGCTTTTGAACGTTCGGGGGAGTCGGGTTTCAATTTGTTTCTCTGTGGATCTGAAAACAGCCTTGGAGAAGGGGTCGTTGGAAATGTGCAGTTACGGTGCCTCCCGCACAGCTTGACACGGCTGTGACCTGTGGCGCCGGGGACTCTGCCAGCGTGCGCTTGAGGGCTGGGCGCTGAGGCCCTGCTGGGCGCTGAGGCCAGGCTGGGGAGGGCTCTGGGGTCCCTGCAGGGCCCTGCGCCAGGCCCCACCCACGCCCGTCCTCTGGGCGCGGAGGGCGCGTCTTGTTTATTCCCCCGCCACCAGGCCTGGGGAGAATGACTTTCACCCTAAATAATTAGGAAGACTGGCCTTCCAGATGTGTTTGCCATGTGAACTGCGGAGCACTGTTCAGTGCCGATTCCTCCTTTGTTCCCAAAACCTGAGGAGGAAGCTGCGCCTCCCGTCTTCTTCGCAGTCCCTGTGGCTGTCCGGCTGTGACCTTGGGGACTGGCTGTGCCGGTCCCTTTGCAGAGCAGCAGCCTGCCTCTCCCCTCACCCCCCGTCAGGACCGTTTCTGTCCCAGTGAGTGACTGACCTTCCTGCAATCCGCCGGCGAGTCCGGCTGGGCCGCGTCCTCCTCTGGGGACCCCCACCCCGCAGGCCCGGCCTGGGTTCTCCTGCCTCAGTCCCCCCAGGACGCACGACCCTTTTAACAGAAGCCGCCTCGGGAAGGCAGCTTGCCTTCTGGGAGAAGTGCCGCAAGGCTGCTGCTGGGGGCGATGGCAGGAAGCGGTGGTGCCCTGGGTGCCCTGTGCGGTCCAGAGGACACCAGCGGCTGCCTCTGTGTCTCCCGTCTCTCCGGTCCGAGTGTGTCTGCGCACAGGCCTCACCGCTCTTCCACTTACCCGTGCGCCGCCTCCCGCCCCTTCTGGCACCCGGCCTGTCGGAGCCTCCGGGATGCTGACCCACACGGTCAGCCTGAGAAGCTGTGCCTCCCCCGGTGTGGGCTGTGCTCTGAGGTCCTGGGCATCCCCAGGCAGGGCGCACCGAGCCGGGACAGGACAACCTGTTTCCGCTGATGACAGGCCCATCTTGTCCTCTAGTCCCGAGGACGGTGTTTGGCTTCTAGAAGCCAACAGAAGAGACGCTGGATCTCGAGCCTTTGTGAACCGCAGTGTCCAGCATGGGCAGACTGATTGGGGTGGCAGGGCATCGGGGAAAATCGGGGCCTACTGCCCGGCATGAAAGTTTCTCCTCGGCCAGCCATCAGCACGGCCCGTCCCCACGGTGAGTGGGGATCCTGGGGCTGTAGGATGTATGAGAGGCTCATGGGCTGACCACCTTTGAGGGCATCTGTGCCCTCAGGGCTCAGAGGCAGCCTCGCAGGATGTGGGCAGCAGAGATATGGGAGGGAGGGTGGGAGGGAGAGCTGGGCGGCGTGCAGGCCTCATGAGGTGCTGGAGGCGGGGCCCCTGGAGCAGATGCTCTAGCTCTCCTGGGCTCACAGCGTGGTGTCCATGCACGTAGATGGGGCCCAGGTGCTGTGACGGACTGTGATGAGCGAGCCACAGTGTCCTCAGTGGTAGAGATGAGCCTTGTCTTTAGAGAATTTGGGAGGTCACCTTGGGCAGGTGGGTGATCTGTGACACTCCAGCCTTTGGATGGGCAGAGGGGCTCCCATCAGGCCAGGCAGCCCCGATGTTGACTGGAGGCTGTGATGTGGCAGATGAAGTTGGAAGGAACACACCATGTGACAAGGACGTGAGACAGCAGCTGGCCCAGCGTTCAAGTGCATGCAGCCTGCGGGGAGGGTTCCGAGGCTGGGTGTGTCCTACGGGAACCGGGGCGGACGAGCACAGCCTCCAGCTACAGGGACAGGAGCAGATGGGGCTCGGCTCCCTGGGCCTTGCTGGACGGTGCTGGGTGGGTGTGACGGCTCCCCTGGAGGTGGGCGTCCCAGACCCTCTGGGACCGGCCTGGGCATGGCCGGGGTTGAAGGACGCTGTGGGCCCCGCTCTGGGGACACATGAGTCGACTACCTGGAACGACCATGCTCACCCCGGGTGAGGTGGGTCAGGTCCGACCGTGCTCGTGGGGTGGCGGGGCTGTGCGGACGGGGCACCCCCGGAACCACCCGTGTCCATCAAGAGGACACCTCACAGAAGAGCCTGTCGGCAGTGCGCGCCTGCCCAGGCAGCGTCAGGCCGGCTCTGGAAGACGGGGTGCAGCGGAGGACAAGGTGGGAATGCGCGGGGAGCCTGGTGCACACCTGAAACCCCTGTGGTGGTGCCGCTTTCCGTGAGACCGCGCCACCACCGTGGGCGAGGCCCTGCGGGTGGGGGCGCTGGAGCGGCAGCAGCTGCAGCAGCAGCAGCAGCTGCAGCACGAGTCCCCTGCTCCGAGGCTGAGCATGGCTGCACTGGTGTCTCATCCAGCCTGCAGTCTTTTGGAAGAGGGGCTGCCGGGTGGCGCGGTGTGCTGGCCTATTCCCCAGGGTGAGTGGGGACGCAGGCTGAGCCGGGACTCAAGTGTACCAGCCCCACTGTGGCTGACGGCCCTCCCATCCCCCTGTGCTTCCTTCCAGGCCCGCCAGCACCTCTGCCTCAGGGGCTCAGCGCCCCCCAACACTCGCCGGTGGGACCAGGGGTAAGTCCAGACCAACTTCCTATGGGCTCAGGGTGCAGGGGTGCTCTCTGCATCTTTAAAAGCAGTCTCTGCTCTGCTTGCTTTCCTTGGGCTGGGGACGCGTCCTGTCTTAGCGGTGGGCGGCTACCATGGCTGCACGTCGCTGCCGCCACCCAGTGAGTTCCTGACGTGCTGCCCGCTCGGGCTGCCGGGGCGCAGCACCCGGTGACGGCTCATGACCCGGTTTGCCTTCGTGGGAGTCTCACTTAAAGACCATGCGCCCTCTCCACGGCGAGGTGTGGACCCCTCCTCTCCTGGATGTCTCTGCCCAGAGAGGTGCCTGGCGGTCACCAGCCCAGGCCAAGAGGCTGTGGCTTTCCCAGACACCAGCTGGGCCTCGTGGCCACAAGACCTGGCCTGTGGACTGCCCGTTAGAGCCGCGATCTGATCTCTTGCTGGAAGGAAAGTCGCTGGCTGGCATGGCCCTGGGCTGGCCAGAGCAGCGGGTGGGCACCCTCCTGAAGTCCCAAGCTTGTTTGTAATCCTGAGCCCATCTGGCTCGCGCTGCCTGTGGCTCTGCCACATGATTCTGAACGAGGTTTGAATTGGCTTGTCCTCCTGATGATTTTGTCTGCCAACATCACCCTGGAAATGGACTTCTAGAGCGGTTGAATCATTCTGTATCAAAGGCTGTCCCCAGGAAGCAGCTTTAATGCACACCATACGGCTGGGAAACTGGACAGAAGTGACTCTTGTATTTGCCTGCAGACATATGTTTGAGGACTGCCTCCCAGGCTTCCCTGTTCGCCTGCTCCAGCAGCTTCCTTCTAGCAGTTTCCACATCATCCCTACACGTTGAAGGACCACGGCCCAGCCCTTTCCGTTTTCGAGGCAGGAAAGGCAGTGCGTGAGGTGCACGGGGGCTGAGCAGACCCTGCAGTCTGTCCCTGTGTGTGCTGCCACCTGTCCCATGCCCCAGGCCGTTCTGCCCGCCTCGCCTGCTCAGGTACCCAGCTCTTGTCCGAGGCGGTGCCTCCCTGGCGGACGCTGCTGGCAGTCAGCATGTGGGTCACAGCTGGGGCCCGTGCCTCAGTAGGTGCGGGCTGTTCACCCTTCCACCCTGCCCCATCCGCCTTGAGAGTGGCTCCTTTCTCCGCGTGTGGTGGCAGAAGACCTGCTGTGTGCCCGGCACCGAGCTTCCCTTCCCACAAAGTCCACCCCAGGCCCCAGGAGACCTGCACCCGGGCACTGCCATGCCTGCTGCAGCTCTGCAGCGGAGGCAGAGCGGTGAGCCGCTGCCCACTGCCACACGGCGGTGAAGCGGAGCCACTCTCTGGCGCCCGCACAGGCCACACTACCCTCCCCCGGGGTCATGGGGCGCAGCGGTTAGGGGACAGGGTCGTGGATACGCTCAGTCCTGGAATGCAGGCAGTGCCCAGGCCGGCGCCCGCAGCCCCGCGTTGGCGAGGACGCGACCCTCCCGCCTGCCCTTCTCCGCAGCTTTTACTCGTTCGCTCCATTTTCACATGGATGCTCCGGTCTGGGAGACACCACACAGTTGCACCCTCAAGAGGCGACATGGGAAAGGAGGAAGGGTGCGGGCTCCAGAGTGCCACCGTGGGAGAGGACAGACTCCGTGTTTCTGCAGTTGTGCCCATGGGGCTTCGTGCAGCTCTGGAGTGCAATTGTCTTACCCGCCTCCTTCCTTCAGTTGTCGCTCTCCCAGCTGGTGGCTCCCTCGCCGTCCCCGGCTCAGCGCCCCCAGGACTCGGAGCCAGCCGCGGCCCAGGTAAGCCCCTGCTGCTCCACCCAGAGTGCTCCTGGCATCTCTGATGGGGGCGTGTGGCCTACACTGTCCTTGGAGCAGTGATAAGGCCGTCACAGGTTCTCATACTGGTGTCGGGACAGCTGGGTGGATGTGGGCTTCTGCGCTTGGACACTGGCCACAGCTCTGCCCGCTGACAGGCAGCTTGGCTTGTGAGCACTTCTGTCGCGGTGCCTGCCCTCACTTCACTGCCCTCACCTCTGCACATGTGACGTCGGGCGTACTAGGGCCCCCCACCCCTCTCGGACATCCTGAGGCCTGATGTCCTGCTGGGGGAGGCAGAAAAGCTGACCCCCTGGGTCAGGTGAAGCCACTCAGGTTAGGTGCGTGCCCAGGTCAGGTGGGCCCCGGGTCAGGTGGGCCCCGGGTCAGGGAGGCCCCTGGTTCAGATGATCCCCCCTGGGTCAGGTGGGCCCCGGGAGAGGTGGGCCCCTGGTCTGGTGAGCCCCCAGTAAGGTGGGCTCCCGGTCAGGTGAGCCCCGGGTCAGTTGGGCCCCCAGGTCAGATGATCCCCCCTGGGTCAGGTGGGTCCTGGGTCAGGTGGGCCCCGTGTCAGGTGGGTCCCCGGTCAGGTGGAGCTGTGCGCTAAGACAGTGGGGAGCTCCCGCAGCATTTGGCCCTGGAAGCTGGCTCACCCGCACGCTGCAGCGCGGCTGGCACTGGGCACGGCCCTCGCTGCATTTGCTTATTCCCTTTATCCTGCTCGCGGCGCCGCAGAATGCTTTGTCCGACACTCGTCTGGGGCCCGTGTAGTCACGATAGGCCCAGCCCTTTGTTGTGGCCCCGAGACTTGGGGCATAAGGTGCTCCTCTGAACCCAAACAAAGTGGGGAAACAAGTTGGATCGAGAGCCTTTGGGGTGCCCAGCAGTGACTCACATAGACACGGCTCCTCTGCTCTGGGGAAGGTGGACGTGAGCGAGTGGGGGTGTCCGGATGCTGTGGGGACAGACGTTTAGCGCTGGGTGCATCCTGAGTGTTGATGGGCTTCTTTCTGCCCCGTCACATGGTCGCGACGCTGGTGGCTGCCCCAGCATCAGGCAGCCACCACCGGGCCCACCTGGCCAAAAATCATGATCCATTCTCGGTCTTTCTAAGTCACTTAAAACACAGGGCACCAGATGAACTGCATCTGGGAGCAAACCTGTAGCGCACGTGTGGACGTACTAAACATTCTCATGGTTTCATCAAACGAAGGCACCCCGGCCTCCTACATTTTGGTCTGTGGTGGCGAGCTGCCCGCAGAGCCGGTGCCGCTGACCCCGTCCCTACCCTGTGTTGCAGGACGTCCCCTTGGAGGGCAGGGTCGTGCACCTGGAGGCTGACCTGAGCCCGACGTCCTTGGTCCTGGGAGCGTCCGTCGCTGAACCCTTGCAGGAACTGCCTTTCATGCCTCTGCATGCCCCCATCGTCGTGGGGGCACAGACCCAGAGGTGAGAGGGTGGTCCCGGCCACTCCTGCTGCCGCCCTGCGCAGCGGCTGGCTCATGGCCTTTGTTGCAGCTCTGGCAGGAAGCCATCGCGTGCGTCCATGGTGCTCCTGCAGGCTGCCGGCTTTCCCGAGATTCTGGATGCCAGCGGGCAGCCGGCCGAGGCTGTGAGCCCTGCAGACCCTGTGAAATTCAACCTGCAGAAGGAGGAATCCGACTGTCTGCAAAGCAACGAAATACTGCTGCAGTTTCTAGCCTTCAGCAGGTGCTTTCCCGAATGGCTCTCTCACTGGCTTTTGCTCTGGGTCTGGAGGAGAGCTGTGGCGCTCTGCCTGGGAAGGGCGGCGTGTGGCCAGTCTCACCGGGTGTCAGCATGCTCTGCCGCGCTCTAGCTGGGCCAGGGGCCGCCCTTTCTTGGAGCCCTCCCATCCCCGTACCCCATGGTCTTTAATTCTATGGGGACGTGGAGACGGTGTGTTGGCCAGGTCTCTGGGACTCTCTCAGGTCACAGAGCTGCTGGCCCGGGTTCTCTTGCTCCCTGCCCAGGGGTGACAAGAGTTGCGGTCCTCTGCAGTGGGGGCATGACTAATTCAGAGCTGTCGTTGGATTCAGGGTGACTGAGGACTCCCAGGGGACGCCGTGGCCAAAGACTGTGTATTTCACCTTCCAGTTCTACCGCTTCCCTCCTGTGACGACACCGCGGCTGCAGCTGGCCAAGCTGGGAGGGACAGGCGAGCGTGGCTCGGGCTCCCTGACTCATGTCCTGGTCCCCACAAATAAGGATGGCTCCTTTGATGCAGGTAAGAGCTCTGCACCTTGCAGATGCCGGGATCCAGTGCTGGGCTTTGCTGGAGAATTTTGTCATGAAAAAAATGGTCCGTGGGCAGTTTGAGCTGTGCTGAGTGGAGAGACAGGGTGACGGCCTGGCCGGGGCTCCGGGGCTCTGCTCCAGCACGCTGCCCCTCCCCAGTGGTTGAAGCAGCTCCCGACGCTGGGGAGTGTCATCTGGGGATGTGCCTCCTGGAGGCGAAAAGTCTTAAGTTGTCAGTTTTGAAAAATGCAAAATCAATAATGTTCCACTTAACAATTAACAGTAATTCCTTAATATCACGAAGTAGCTAATCGATGTTGAATTTTCCCAGACAATTCTCAACCGCTTGTGTAGGTCGGGCTCTCAGCAGGCCTGTGGGGGCGACGGCTCTCAGTCTGTCACGCCAGCTCTGTCCCTACCTCTGTCTCTTCGTTCTCTTTTCCTTTCCAAGCAGTGTGTTCTTTGCCCTCTGCGCACCATGGGCACTGTGTCTCGTCCCCACGGTGACAGTCATGTCCCGTTGGTCGGGGTTGGCCCAGATGTTCAGGACGTGCAGTCTCTGGGCGGGACGCACACCCGCCTGCTGACACGGACCTGTCGGCCTGCCGTTGCCTCGTGGCCCTCAGTCCTGCCGCCCCGGGGCGCCCGGCCCTGGTTGCACTTCTCTAACCTTCCTTGCGCCTCCCGGGCAGTCCTCCTCCTCCCCCGGCCGCACGGGACTGAAGCAGTTCCGGGGAGATACGGAGGGTGCTGCTCCTCCCTCTGATTTACAGTTTCAAGAGTGAGACCTCAGTTCCCTGGCACCTGTCGGGTGGGGACGGCGGCTTTCCCCGGAGCCGTTAGGAACGACCTTTATTTAACAACAGTGATGGGGACATACCACATGCGTCGTGGTCGCTTGTCCCTCCTGCGGCCGGTCGCACGGCGTCACGGCCTAGCTGGCAGATGAACCTCGCCGCTGGGGGTGGAAAGTGAGAGGTCAGAGAAGCGCTGAAACTGTTCGCCGTGTGGAAGCCGAGCGACGGTTGTGTCAGCCGGTGAGACAGGCAGAGGCGTGAAGGTGCGAGACGCCTGGGACACAGCGGCTCACAGGGAACGGCCCAGTTCTGACCCCTGAGTGCCTAGCAGAGCCGCCAAGTGGGAGGACAGCGGGGAAACCAGAACAGACCAGAGGTGAAGGACAGAGAGGCAGCAGCATGGGCACGAGGCACAGAAAGGGCCACCATGCACGGGGACACAGACGGCCCAGGGTGGTCAGGCTGCTGGGCAGGCGGTCAGTCCGAGAGCCGGGCGGGGGGCCCCTGCTCAGGTGGAGGGGGCGGCTCCCCTCGGGGCAGCTCTGAAGCGAAGAGGGCCCAGGGGCAAGGCCTTGACCCTGCTCTTTCCCAAACGGCTGCAGCGACAGGCCGCTCAGCCAGGAGGTCTGCCTGGAGGCGTGTGTCCAGGGCAGGAGCTCTCGCGGCGTCCAGGTTTGCCAGCTCTCAGCTGGGGGCGCACCACGGCCTTTACGGCCAGGCCCGGGCAGCTCTTCTCCTGGGAGGGCACCAGACTGCTCCTCTCTGGGCCACCTTGCCTTCGCCGGTGCTCTGGGTCACGGAGCCAGAAGGCCCGGAGGCGGGTCAGAGCCAGGCACCCACCTCAGGTCTCCGCACCCACCTCAGGTCTCCGCACCCCCTGCTGGAAATCATTCCCAACGGTGTCCGGTTCCCAGCGCGTGTCCCATTCTCAGCGCGCGTCCCGGGACGTTCCCAGCACGCGTCGCGTTCCGAGCGCGCCTCTCACTCTGCAGTGTAACACGTACGGTGAGGTCACAGTGGTGGTAAGATAATTCAGTCAGAAGGCCAGCCCTTGAATCCAAACCCCTTTCCGTTATGAATTTCCCAGAGAGAAGTAAAGCCCCCAAATTAAATTTCCTCACAAGTTGAAGCCCAAAGAAATTAAACGCCAAAATCAAATTTTCCTGTCATTGTGAATTAAAACTCAACTTCCATAATTCTTAAGTTGAAGGCCAAAAAGTAGTTCTTTCAATTTCTTACACAGCCGGGTCTCAGCCAAATGTGCCCTCTGCCTGCCAGCTAGGTCCTCTCCTGGGTGGCGGGGCTCCTGGGTGCAGGGGACTCCTCCCTGTCCCCCCACAACCTGGTTTAGGTTCTGCACCGATTCTCTCCTGACCCCCGTGGTGGGAATGCAAGGTGTACACTAAAGTGTACAGATCTGAGAATTTTTTAATGAGTAGATCTGTTTTTAAAGGAAAGGTGCAGGCAGGAAGAAAAGGGAGGAAAAAGCACTTTTTATTTAACCCAGGACTTGGGAAAGTATATGGACTGTTGCCGGCTGGAGGCGGAGGCCCAACTGCCACTCCATCCGTGCACGCCTAAATGAGTGCATTTCATTTTGTAAGGTGGGTTTGCTTGGTAGAAACTGAGCTGGCAGGACAGAGGTTCCCACAGGCCCCTCCCTGCCCCTGCCCCTGCCACCCACGTGAGTGCGGCTCATTTGAGGAACCGCTGCTTCTCCACTTAGTGCCTGAAGAATGAATGTTGCTCTCGGTGCTGGGCCCTCTCTGGGTCATTCGCCCGTGGTCATGGTCTCGCACGGAATCAGTCCACTCTGATGTCCACCCTGCTGCACCAGTCACCCGCTTCCCTGGGCCCTGTCGCCACTGGCCTGTTTTCTGCCTCCGGACGGTTGGAATTATGCGCGTATAGATTTTTCAGGCCGCCTCCTTTACTCAGTAATGTGCATTTCAGTTTCCTCCCTATCTCTTTGTGGGTTCATCGCTCATTTCTTCTTAGCACTGAATGTGCCCCGTTGTCTGGATGGGCCAGTTTATCCATCCACCGAGTGAAGGATGCCTTTGATTGCTTCCAAGTTTAGGCAGTTATGAATAATAAAGCTGCTTTAAACATTCCGTTCAGGACTTTGTGTGGACATACATTTTCAACTTGGAGTAAATACTTGGGACTGTAACTGCCGGGTGACATGGCGAGAGAATGAGTTTCGTAGGAATCTGCCCAACTGTCTGCCTCAGTGGCTGCACCCGGTCGCTCCCACCGGCGGCGAAGGGGTCTCGTGGCCCGTGTGTGCGGCACGTGTGGCGGGGGGCCTGGTGCCTCACTCTCAGCCTCTCGCGTTTTCCTGATGGCGTCGGTGCAGGCACCTTCTGTGGTCTGTTTAGAAATTGGGGGGTTGGGTCTCAGTCCGGTATCAGGCACGTGCTTTACACGGACTTTCTCCAGCCTGTGGCCTGGCCTGCTGATCCTCCTGACTGCTCGGCTGAGCACTTGTCCATGGTAGTGGCCCGGAGTCTCGGCTGTTTCTGGAAGGCACCTGGAAAGGCTGCGCCTGTGGGCACGTGGAGCGTGCCCTGCACCGTCTCTAGGCAGCTCTGCATTTACGTTTAGGGCTCTAACCCACCTCGAGTGAATTTCCGCACCAGGTGTAGTTTTTACAAAGCGAGCACGTCTGCGTGGCCACTGCCCAGCCCACCTGGGGCCGAAGAGCAAACTCGAGGCAGGGGTATCGGCTGTATCGCCCGACGTGGGGCTGCCGGCCCACGTGTTCGCTCGGGTTTTCATTTTGTGTCGGTTCTGGGTCCCACAGCCTGTTAACTCCCACCGGTCTGCCCGGCCCTGCTCCGCCCCCCTCATCCTCTGCAGCACTGGGCACAGCGTGCGGGCTGGGCTGGGAGGGTCCGGAGTGCAGCCGTGGGCTCGTGGGCAGTGGCCTGGCTTCTGCGCGTCGGCTGTGCCGCTTGATGCCTTGGCTGCTGTCACCCCTGAGGAGACCGTTCTGCAGCTCAGGTCTTGCCTGAGTTCCTGTTTGTGCTGCCTGACTGAGCCTGGCCTCTCGCTGCTGTTGGCCTGAGTGCGCCCTCTTTTAAGACATGCTGGTTCACGTCTTTGTCCACGCATGTGTGCGTGCGCGCATGTGAGACCTACGCGTCCCGAGCACGGCCCTCACCCAGGCAGCACAGGTGTCTTCTCCCACTCACGGGAGTGTGCCTGCTGACTGTCACTGATGTCTCCTGGTTACCGACAGTTTTAATTTCATTAAAATTCTCTTTCTCAGGCTTCTTAAGCTGGACACAACAATTGGTCTCCACAAAGTCGTGAAGGTCTCCTCTGACGTCACGTTCCAGGATTTTTCTAGTCAGACCTAGAATCCACGTGGACCTGACGATTGTGTGAGATGCGACTGAGGTGCATGTTGTTCATGGAGAATCAGTTAGAAGACTGGACCTCGGGAAAGAGGCTCCCACTGGGATGTTCTGTGTTCCATGCGAGCAGAGCTCTGGGTGGGGCGGGGGCCTGGGGGCCGTTGGGGGTGGATGGCAAGAGTGCCTGCAGGTTCAAATCCAGCCCGCCTCTTGGCAGGGTTGACCCGTGTGGAGGTCACTGCCGGCTGCTCTGTCCCCGGCCGCCCTGGTGGGCTGCAGGGGGAGCTGGGAGGTCAGGGCTGTAGACGGGTGTGCTGGGTCCGTTCTGTCCTCTGAGGAGCCAGCATGGGGCCCATCTGCACGTGGGTGTCACGGACTCGCCAGATGCCACAGGCCACTTAGTTCTCAGCTGCCCGTGCGCGGGGGCCTGGGTGTCCATGGCTCCACCAGCCCACCACCACGGGACTGGCCGCTGGGGTTTTAGGAGGGTTTGATGGATGTGCCAGTTAAGCTGTAGTTGTGACAGAAGCAGATGTTTATCCCTAGCCCGGAGTTGACCTTTCCTGACCCTTACCTGCTCCTCTACCTCGTGAGGTGTCCCTGTGCGTCCCGCCCTGGCCGCACCATTCCTAGGCCCCTGTCCCCACTCCATTTCCCTGGACCTTTGGGGGCCTCACCCCCACTCTCTCACTCCCATGCTATGCCTGGCCATCCCCTAAAGCACTGTCCCTGCTGTGAGGTGCCCCAGGCTGCGGCCGCCAGAGGGGGCGAGGAGCCCGCACCTGGCGCTCTGGAGTCAGAAATGCTGACACAGGCTGGCAGCAGGGAGCATGTGTTCTGAGCATGTCTCTTGCACTGCGGTTCCTGTGCTTAGCTGGGGGCGACCGCAGTGGCACTTTTGTCAACTTAGAATGAATGATGAGGCCACCGTGAGACCTCAGTGAGGCAGGGCGCAGTCCAGCCCCCCTGAGTCAGTCTGATGCCTGGCGTGACCCCGGGGCTGAGCATCCAGGGGTTGGTGCCGTGCCTTCGGGGGCTCAGTCCTGACCCATGAGTTCTCAGCTCCCTCTCGGTGCTGTGAAGTGCTCTTGCAGGTGCCGTGTGTACTCGCATGCTCGACTGTATGTGCACATATGTGCGCGTGTGTCCACCTGGGAGGACAGCCCAGCACTGACGGGCTTCCTCCTTCAATCCCCTGTGCCCGGAACGCTGGCCTCCTGTGCCAGCCAGGGCGCTGCTTCTACCCAGGTGGACTTTCTCCAGGACTTGGTGAAAATTCTCCTCTCCCTTTGGGAGGAGTTGGCCGTAGGTTTTGGAAAGTGTCTCTGAACGCGACTCGGCATCTTGTTAATTTGGGTTTGACGACGGTTCCGATTCGTGTGTTCATGAAGCTGTAGCTGCGACGGAAGCAGAAACGAGCGTCCGAGCAGAGCAGAGGTGTCTCAGTGGGACGACGGTGAACGACTTGCTGACCGCTGACTCGCTGTGCCTCCCGACAGGGCAGCCCGGCTTCCAGCTGAAGTACCGGGTGGAGCCTGGGCTCCTGAAGCCCGGGGAGCCGCGCTGGTTCGCCCGCTACCTGGCGGCACACAGCCTGCAGGTCGATGTGTGGGACGGGGACTCCCTGCTTCTGATCGGCTCGGCTGCCGTGCGCATGAAGGTGAGTGAAGGTAGCGGCCCCTGGGGTCTGTCTCCTGGGTGTGTCCATCGTGGTCCAGCGTGGGGCTGAGGTCCGGCTTCCTTCTTCCGAAATGAACA